>OU015492.1:153401027-153511027 GCA_907164885.2 Dolomedes plantarius
TTAAATTGAAATATAATTGTGATATTGTGTTAAACTTATAAGATGGAAGATAAATCTATAAAGACAGAATTTCAGGGGGAAGATAAAATTGAGACAGAATGCAAGGACGATTTTCAACTTGAATATGTAGAGAGGGAATTCAGGGATTTTATTCCTTTTGACCCAGAGGGGGGAATGAAATTACAAAAATGGCTTGCCTATATTGAGCAGAAATTTTCCCAAGCAAATGTTCCAAATGAACAAAAAATAAAAAGTATTTCAAAATTTCTCAGGGGAAAGGCTCTAACCGTTTTTGTAAATAATTGCCTAGACATCCAAGATTGGACAGAATTAAAAGACACTTTGCAAGAATTATTCTTTGAGGCAGATAGCGTGGAATTCTCTGAATTTCCAATTTGAAATTTGAATATAATGATGACTTAACTAAATATTTTCATAAAAAAAATTGATGTAGGAAAGAGATTGGGGTTATCACAGAAATTAATACTAGAAGGCCTAACACAAGGCCTAAATGCTCAAATGAGAATGACCATAGCTGCAAATCCTCCTCAAACCACAACAGAATGGATAGTGTTGGCTAATAAGCTAAACAAAATAAATAATGAAGAAAACAAAACTAATCAAGGGGATCGGGATAACTTTTTTAACACTAGATTTGAAAATAGGAACCAATTACGACAGAATTATTACAACCAACCTCAAGTTAGGATGAATTATCGCCCACCTTACCAATTTAGACAAAATTACTCTTCCCAGCCTCAATTTAGACCTAATAATAATCAACAAACTCAGTTTAGACCTAATTATAGTCAGCAGCAACAATTCAGACAATGGCAACCCAGAGATCAAAGGTTGAATAGAAATTTTGCACCCAATCCCAATAACCAAATTAATCACCACCAACAATATGCAGACTTACCATCTAGACCCTGTCGAAAATGTTCTAACTTTGGCATAAGTAATGCTTATCATTGGGAACAAACTTGCTCTATTAATGAGAGATTTGATAAGATGTCGGTGTCAGACAATAAACATCATTATGAGGAACCTGAATTTGAAAGAGATCAGGCGCCAGAATGACAATTACTGTCATTGAGGGGAAACATTATCAGAAATAATAGGGTTGACAAAACAAAAAGACTATATGAAAATGAGAAACAGAATTTTTTAAATTGTGTGATTGACACTGCTTCGACTATTAGTCTGATGTCACAAAAACTGGTCAAGCAATGTCAACTGAAATGCTATTCAAGCTCTCCAATTAAGGTCAGGCAAGCTGAGGGTGAAATCTTAATTACAACTAAATGTGTATTAACTTTGAGAATAGGGAAAATAATTAGAAACATTTCTGCATATGTTTTGGACAATGACTTGCCTTATCTTATTCTGGAACTTCCTGAGTGTAAAGAGTTTAAATTAGTAATTGATTGTAACCAATTGTGTGTGTATCAAAATAGAATTGCTTTGAAAATGGTTAATATTTGTGATATAAGTAAAATTTCATTACACCTACAAAATAAATGTGATAATAAGCATGTGGATAATAATAGTAATGGTCATGAAATTGAAGTTTCTGATATGTTTAACCCTTATGAAGAAAATTCGCAGAAAGAAAATGATATTTTCTGTATTGATTATGATGTAAATGACAATTTTAATGACAGCTCTGGTGAAATCAAAGCAGAAAGTAATCCAAATTATGAAAATGTTGACATTAATGATCAAATCAAAAATTTAGATGTTGATAGGGAATTAAAGAATTTATTGCACAAAAATAATAGACTGTTTTCAACTAACAAATATGACATAGGCAAAATAAGGATGGAACCCCAAAGAATAATCCTAAATTCTGATTTACCAGTGAGTCTAAGAGCATACAGGACTTCGCCAACTGAGGAAAAAGAGATCAGGACCCAAATTAAAAATTTGTTAGAAGCAGGAATCATAAAAAAATCACATAGTTCATACTCAAGTCCTGTGACTTTGGCAAGAAAGCGAAATGAGGGAAAAACCAGACTTTGTATTGATTTCAGAAAACTAAATTTAATTACTAAGACAGATGCAGAACCCTTACCCAGAATTGATGATATTCTAGATAAATTAAGCAGAGTTAATTACTTTTCAACTTTAGACCTTACCTCAGGGTATTGGCATGTACCCGTTCACCCAAAAGATACTGAGAAATTGGCATTTGCCACTACTTTTGGCTTATACGAATGGCTAAGACTCCCATTTGGTTTAAAGAACGCCCCTGCAATATTCAATAGGACTATCAGGAGAATTTTAGATAAATATAAAGTTAACTTTGCATGCCACTATTTCGATGATATTATAATTTTTTCAGACTCAAAAGAACAACACCTTGAACATTTAGAGATACTATTTAACATTTTCAAAAAAGAGAATATCAAGTTAAAATTAACTAAATGTACTTTTCTGCAACAACAAATTAATTTTCTTGGATATAATGTAACAAATGGGAAAATTGCCCCAGACAACATTAACATTGAAAAGATAAAGTGTTTGAAACCACCAACTAATGTAAAAGAGCTCCAAAGATTCTTGGGCACAATAAATGTGTATAATAAGTTTATTCCAAAATATGCAAAAGTAAGACAGCCATTAAATACATTATTGAAAAAGGGAGTAAAATGGGGATGGTCAGACAAGTGCCAAGAAGCTTTTGAGGATCTTAAGAATTTATTGATTTGTAAACCAATATTGCAATTGTATGATGTAAACAAAGACTGTCATTTATTTGTGGATGCTAGTAAACATCAGGTTGGAGCTGTTTTAAAGCAGCCAGGTGAAGATGGGGTGTTGCATCCCATAGCATATCACTCTCGTGTATTAAAGGACTATGAGGCAAACTATTCTATTACTGAACTTGAGTGTTTGGCAATTGTGGACAGTTTAGACAGGTATTATCATTATCTCCACGGGAAAAAGTTCACAATTCACACAGACCATGCTGCCTTAGTTTGGCTTAAAAATGTGAAAAATCTTCGAGGTCGACTTTTTCGCTGGTCATTAAAACTAAGTATGTTCGACTATGAAATTAAATACCAGAAGGGAACTGCAAATATTGAAGCTGACATGCTTTCAAGGAACCCTATTCTAGAACCTAAAACCCAAATAAACCATTTAATTGAACTAAGAAAAATTGTAGAATTTCAAAATAAAGACAATGTACAGGGACTTAAATATAAAAAACTAAATGATGTAATCTACATGAGAAAGAAAGGATTTTTAAAAATTGTAGTACCATTTTCATTGAGGTTAGAAATTTTAAAAAGAGCCCACGAGGATTATGGACACCCTGGAATAAATAAAACAATGCAATTACTCACACCCCAATATTATTGGCCCAAAATCAATGAGGACATTAGTAATTATGTTAAACATTGCCATACTTGTCAATTAAACAAAAAGAAAAGACAGAAAAGGTTTGGATTGCTGCAAGAAGTACCTCCGACAGACCAACCCTTTGAGTGCTTAAGTTTAGACACAGTAGGCGGATTTAATTACTATAATTCCACAAAGAAATATTTACATTTGATAATTGACCATGCAACGCGTTATATTTGGGCTTTTCCATCAAAAAGCGTAACTACTGAAACTTATACGAATTGCTTAAAACAAATATTCCAAATTCAAACACCAAAAAAATTGCTAACCGACAGAAATGCAGCTTTTACATGTTCAAAGTTTAGAAGATTTTTAGAGCATAACAATGTGCAACAATTACTTACCTCGAGTCATCATCCACAAACGAACGGAAAGGTAGAGAGGGTAAATCAAACAATAATTACTAGATTAAGGTGCAAAGTACATAACTCAACAAGCAAAATTCCTTGGACAACCCTATTAAATGAAGTAATTAATGAATACAATCATACGCCTCATTCAGTCACCCAAATGACCCCAGCTTACCTACTTTTTGGAATATTACCTTATGAACCTCATGTTAAAAAACAAGATTTTTATCCTCAGGTGGATGAGGCGAGAAAATTAGCTAAAGAAAGGACAATTAATTACCATAATAGGAATAAAGTAAAATATGATGCACGTTTTGTAGAATCTAAATTTAATGTTGGAGATTTAGTGTTATTCGAAGAATTTCACTACCCTAATACTAGAAAATTAAGCTCACCCTATTCTGGACCTTACACTATTCTAAAACAAATGTCAAAAGTTAATTATGAAATTGATAGACCAAACTTTCACACTAAACGAGATTCTGAAATTGTCCATGCTTGCAGATTGAGATATTATAATGCACCAGAGAGCTTAAAACTACACCACGAATAATGACAAACATTAGATCCACTTTTCTTTCTTTTCTATGTGATGCTTAGCATCATTATATTTCTTTTAATTGATATAATTAATTATGTGTTGTCCTACTAAAAAAAAAAAAAAACTGTCTAACTTAAACTTTCTTCTTAAGAATACTATTATGTGTGAATTTTTTTTTTGGATCTCAATTTAAACACCGGCTATGACAACTCTACTTCTTTAACCTTTCAGTAAATTTCCTATTTCTTGAAAAACACTTTCCTATCACCCAACTCTACAAGCGCGTTGGATGTCGTCCCAACTGTTTAAGATCGTTTTTAATTTTTTTTACTATTTGTTTTTAATTCAACAACTCAGTCACTTAAAGTGCTGAAGATTATATGCTTGAGTAATGACTAAAACAGGGCTGGGATGGCAACTCCTTTTGTCCTCCCATTTCTATATATTATACTCCCACAGGTATGACAACTGCACCTTTTCCTTTTTCTCCATCTGTGTACTATACAAGATGCTGTTTTCCAACGCAGTCATATTCTGTCGGAGATTAACGGTTAGTCCACTGTACGGCTAAAAGACTCTTCCTCCTTATTAGTCAGAGAACAATATGGAGAAAGAAAACCCACTTGTTACACAAACATAAACACAACCCTCACTGCTTAGAGGTAGAATTAAAGAATTTGAGACTAAGAGTTGGGGAACACACATACAACAAGGTACCTTCAAAACAAGGAAATGGATCCACATAAACTTATAATAAGTGTACACAAATGAATAGTAAATAAATAATTTGAAAATAAAGTGAAAAGTATTGAGAATAAATAAATAAAGTTATAAATAAATAAATAAAGTTAGAATAAATATGAATAAGAATAATTAAAGAATATTGAATAGAATTTTGGAATGAATAAATGTTGTCGAAATAAAATGAATATAAGAAATGATGAAATGAGAATAATAAGAAATAAAAGTGGTATTGAAAAGAGATTTTTTTTTGATAATAAGTAATATTGAAATAAAGCAGATAAGAGATATTAAGAAAAAATAATGAGATAAATAAAGATACGAAAACTAGATAATGAGTGATATTTTTTGTAATTTTTATATACAATTGATATATTTGAAATGTGATTTTATTAAATCTTGTGATTTTATTGAAAGTGTGATTTTTATTATAAACTGTGATTTTTATTATATAACTAAAGAACTAATTTTCTTTATATGTAAACAAGTCGAGATAATGTGATGTTTATGTATTCTACGTTTGTAAAGCAGAAATAACACAGCACTAAAAAGACTGTGATTTTTTTTTTTTGCACCCAACTACAAAGGACTTTTTTTTTTTAAGCCAAGATATTGTATTTTTTTTTGGGGTATTCTGCACTTGCGAGATGATAGGTCACAGAACCTACCGAACTGTAATTTTTTTTTGTACTTTTCTCAAGCAACATACTGTGGATAACATTACAAGGAACGTGAACTATAAGCTACCATGTGTACCTAACAAACTTTTTTGGACTCACCCCAATGTTGTGAGAGTTGAGGAGGAAAGTACAATAACTTCAAATTATTATTGTCATGTTCAATTCCATTTACTTAACATGTTTGTTTGTTGATATTTTCATTGTTATATTCTATTATTTGTGTGAGTCGACTCAAAATTAAAACTGATGTAGAGTGAAAATTTGATAATTTTTTTAATTAAATTTAATTGATTTTTTTTGAGATTTTGTTGTGTGGGGACGGCCGCCCTGCTCAGCATTGTCTTCATTTGATGATAAGTGCATATTTAAATTTAATTGTTTTTCACAGCAACAATATAAGAAATTTATATAATTTACAATTTTCTATAGTTGATCATTAATTACTATAAATTTTTTTTGTTTTTATTGTGTTCATAAATTAGTAAAGCATTAGTGTATTTTTGTGTATTCAAATTTGAAATGTGCCATGTCTTGCCATGTGATCATCATACTAAATTAACTTAAAACATATGTTCCTTTTCAAACTTTTCCAAATTTGTGGTCGACGCCCATTTTCCTCACATGGTCGGGTGAGTCTGTCCTCCAATGCAGGCATTGTTGGTCAGCCTCTTCTCGGACGGGGGGGATATTCTATAACATAAAAAACCCCATACCATTTTAAAATCTAACATTATTCTAAATTCCCTTGGGCGTACGAGCTAAATTTCGCTTTTGATTCTAAACTCTAATAACCTCGAGAGAAAATATTAAATGGCTTCCTTTTCAAATAGGCGCGGCGTCCCCAATATTTTAGATAAGCTCTGCGCAGATTATATAAAACCACATGTGACTTATCGACAACAGCAAATCCCTAATCGCGATGATGATCACATGACAAAGTTTATTTAAACCACATGAGCGGAAACCTGTACGCTTTTTTGATTTTGTAATTGTCCTGGAAAGACGTATTCTCTGTCTAATAAAATTTAATGCCGTAACTTGCCGCGTCGTTTTTTCGAGCCACGACTACTCTTCATTCCCAGTGATGTGCTGGACACCCAGTCTTTCCTTGGGTTGTCCAGTACGTTACATATATATATATATACATATATATAAATATATATACACATATATATATATATATATATATATAACTAAACAAAACATTCATATTTATGCCCAATTATAGCAAATTTATTACTACAAATGTACATATGTGTCAATAAACCCTGATTCAAATCTAAACGTCTCGCAGAGTAAAATTTTCTTTTAACATAATATTTTAAGGAATATTGTTAAATTATTATACGTGTCCGAAACTCTCTCGATTATTACGGAAAATAATATCTTTGTAAATATATAATCTTTCTTTAAGTGTACATAATGTAATATTTCACTTCCAGAAAGATTCGAAATATTACGGAATGGAGCTCGAAACTGTAATTGCTCGTATGCCGAATCAATTTTCCTCATTGAAATGAATCGAAATTCCACTAATTCGTTCCTGTCCGACATATATATCGTATAAAAACGGAATACAATAGACTGTACTGAAATATACTGGTTTTATTAAGTAAATGTACAATATTTACTGCGGAGATCAAACCACATGAAGATGCTGATGGAGGTGAAGGAGAAATGATGAATTGAATAATTGAATCTTTTCGCTCATTTTTGGCCTTTTAGTCACGCTTTCCTCTCTTTCATCTATAGGGTTTACAGATAAAACTTGTCCAATTAGGTATGTTTCATTCCCTCTTTCAGAATGAGTTTGAAGTGAGAGGTTGTACGCTGTTTGGTTTTCGAGGGCAACTCAAGTGAGGGCAGAGCAAGCTGCCCCTTGTGAAAACTGTAGAGAATTAGTAGTTGTATAATAATTGTACATAAAAGTTGTAAATATTATACGTTTCTCGTGTACTCATTTGAAGAGAATGTAAAATGGCGTTCGCTCCGCAAACTAATTTCTCTCTCTCTCTCTCTCACTCTCACCCCCCCCCCCCCACACACACGCGGATATTAATGGAATTTATTTAATCGGTGGAATTCGGATATAAAAATTCTATCAAAAAATTTCTTTAATAAAATGACAGCCTTTGTATTCAGAAGACTGTCATTTTGTGAAATAAATTTTTTGAGCTGAACACAATTTATTAGATAAATTTTTATGCATTTGCCTTTGTTTGAAGATTAATTTTTTCTAGGACTTAAGACCCTATTACAAGTATATGGAATAATTTTTTTATTAAAAAAATTGTTTTACCATAAGTAAAGGGTTTTCATTTTAGCTGACTTTTCATTGCATTTTTATTCAAACGTTTTCATTTTAGCTGATGGGTAAGGAAAATTGAAAAGCAGCTATTCTTGGTCTAATTTAAATGATAAACACTCACAAATATATGTTTAAACTGACTATGTTTATAATTAAATATTTGATTTTACTATCTTGATTGTTTTATTTATTTGATAAACCTCCCAGGTTTATTTTTATTTTTGGTCGACGTTTGGAGTACTTCTTTCTTCGACCAGATTTTTGTTTAGAGGTTTTAAATCATCTTATTATCGGATGCTGTCCTAAATTTGCTGAAGACAAATTTGCCTCAGGGCAGCTTAAATGAATATAATCCTTAATGCTACTAATATTTCTTTTTCTCCTGGTCCAATTTTATTGAAACTTTTATTATGTTGCTTTTCTACTTACGTGTATTGCATTCTTGCAATACACATTATTCCAATGTGTCACTGCTTTTGAGCATTCTCATAGTTCTAAATTATAGATAAATTAAAACGGAGTTCAGTGTTACGTAAATAAGGGAACGGGCAATACAAAATGATCTTCCTCTATTTCATTTTACCTTTGAAAACATAAGCTTATGAG
The DNA here is from genome assembly GCA_907164885.2 of Dolomedes plantarius. NCBI lineage: Eukaryota > Metazoa > Arthropoda > Arachnida > Araneae > Dolomedidae > Dolomedes > Dolomedes plantarius. The sequence goes on from OU015492.1 coordinate 153,409,662, forward strand.
TAACTCTGAACTTATGAAATTCCACTTATATTCAAAATCATTCTATTTTTAATGCTGGAATGTCTTTACAACATTGGCCTATCAACACTGTGATATGTTGCTACGTTATTATGGAAGCATCATTTAGTTGATCCAGCACTGCTTCCTACGGGGGGACAACACAACGAACGTCCAAGCCTTTGTCGAGACTCGAACCCAACTTTCATATTCCTGAAAAAATATGAATAAAGTACCTCACAAATTTGTTTCATAAAAGAGTCTTGGCTCTTTAGTTATAAATAATAAAAATTCCAAAACTTGAGGCATTCGACTTTTCCAGCCGTTAATAAATATCTTGGACATCATTAATTCTTGGTTGAAACATTTTACCCATTACTTAAGTATATCCAGACTTGAAAAAAAATCTCAAAAATTGAAATTCCTATTTAAGTTTCATATTAATCATATACTGTATTAGAGCATTCATATTTTACTGAAACTTCAATTTGTTTCATATATGTCAAACTGCAGAAACTCTAGCAGCACAAGTACATTAATCTAGATGTCCGGACGCAAAATGTTATAGATGTCTTTATCAAGTTTGGTTGTACCCCTGGAAACTAGACGAAAACATTTGTGAGCTAGGAAAGGTCATTTTGACATCATTCCTAGCAGGCTATACACACGTCTCGTTCAGTATCTCCTGGGAATTCAGATAAAAAAATTCAAAATTCGCGAAGCAAAAATTTGACGGTGCTAGTACTATATCTTAATAGGATTTCCTAGGTTACCTCTCCATCGTCACAACTACCATAAATTTGGCCATTGACATATCATTCATGTTTTATCACCCGTTTAGACTAGAAATTGTGCCAAAAGGAATCATATATATTTTTAAACATTAGCTTCGTTTTTATTTATTATCTTCTAATTCTCTAATCTACTCATTTAGTTTGTATTTTTTATATTTTCTCTCATTTTCCTCGTTGTTTTTTTTTGCATTTTTCTTCTATCTTTCCCTTAAGCAAAGACTATAGCCAGCATAGATTTTAACATTTTTGCATTATCGGTCGGGTGGTGCAGAGGTTTGACCCATTTTCTGGGTTCCTTTACCGCCAGGTTGTGGGTTCTATTCCTGCTTGCCCGAGTACAAGGCTGAGATTAGGTAGATATGTTGGCTCACCTATATGGTGCTTCCATAATTAAGAAGTCAACAAATTCACGATGCAGATAGATGAATTTCTTAATAAAGATCCTACCATGTTGGAGACACCGTGTTATTGAATTTATTCTATCTATGTTGTTTTCGTGACTAACGAGTGTTGTTTTTAGGTGCCAACACAGACTAATGTGGAGTTTGTTTGATTATGCACTAGTACGTTATTCATGTTCTTTTCATTTCTGATTCCTCTTTAGGGACTATCAAAAGTTGTGTTTTCCTGTTTTGTAATAAATGACACCACTTAAATCGGAAATAATTTAATGGAAATTTAATTCGCAATTTCAAGTTGCATCAAAGCAGTCGCGTTTCAATATATAAAGTGAACTATATATTCCTTGCATTGCAAACGATCTTGCGTTACAATATACACTGAAGTGCCACTGAATTAGGGATAGCAAAGCCTATGCAAATTGTGTAGCGCTGCGCATCATGTATGCGCAAGTGAGGGCGCTGTGGTAACTGCATATATAGCGCGTACTATGGTTGTTCTGAGTTTGTAGTTGGAATTGCCAGTATGGGTAAACTGCCTGATTTAGAAACCTTCGATCGCGGACAAATCATAGGTGCGCGACGCATGGGCCATTCAATTTCCGAAATCGTCAGACAGCTAGGATTTTCAAGGTCGACAGTGTCAAGAGTATACCAAGAATACATGGATGGTGGAAAAAAAACTAGCGATCGGGGAAACTGCAAAGGACAATTAGCCTTGACAGTGCGTGGTGAGAGACGGCTCAGGCGTATTGTACGTAGCCAGCGAAGCCAAACATTAGCTCAAAATACCACCCAGTTTAATGACGGTGCCAGTCGTACAGTCAGTAAACGGACTGTGAAACGCTCGCTTCACCGTATGGGTTTCGGGAGCCGTCGACCTACGAGAGTACCATTGCTCTAAACTCGCCATCGGGTTGCACGTCTTGCCTGGGCAAGAGAGCACAGAGACTGGGGTGTAGAGGACTGGAAACGAGTAGCATGGAGTGATGAGTCTCGATTCCGACTACTTAACGCCGACGGGAGGCTGAGAATATGGCGTTAGACTCATGAAGCCAAGGATCCTGCATGCCTGGCTGGAACTGTACAAGGGCATGGTGCCTTAATCATGGTCTGGGGTGTTTTTTCGTTGCACAGTTTGGGATATTTGGTGCGTGTACCAACCTCCCTCAATGCAATTCCGTACGTAGAGTTGTTGGGTGATCACCTCCATCAGTTTATGCTGTTCTGTTATCCGCACGGTAATGGAGTTTTCCAGCAAGACAACTGTACCTCTCACAAGTCCCGGTTGGCTACTGGCAGGTTGGATGAGCATTCCTCTGACTTCTCTGTCATGAATTGGCCACCTAGAAGCCGAGACTTAAATCCTATTGAGCATCTTTGGGATGTTTTGGAACGAGGCGTGAAAGGCCATCACACAGCACCAAAGAACCTTACTGATTTTATGGACAGCATTAGCCAATATTTGACAAGCCATTCCCGTGGAACGTTTCCAGAAACTTGTTGAATCTATGCCTCGTCGTGTGGTAGCCGTTATCAAGGCCAGAGGAGGCCCAACTCGTTACTAGGTAGGTATCCCTAATTCAGTGGCACTTCAGTGTATATTCCTTAAACTAATCCTTATCAAAGAAAAAAATTGTTCTCGGCTAGATTTAATCGGATTTGTAAATATATGTACATTGCTAATTCTGAAGTATAAAATAAACTAAAGCTAAAACATGACATTACTGATTCATGTTAAGAGGCTATCAAAAGTTGTGTTTCTCTGGTTGATAATACATGATACCACTTCAAGAGAATATAATTGGAATAGTCTTTATTTGGTTTGTAATTTTGATTATATAAAAGCAGTTGCGTTGCATTATGTAACTAATTCTTCTTTTGAAAAATCATCACAAAAAATGTCCTTGGCTAGAATTTGTAAAAATCTTCACACTGCTTCTTCTGACTCATGAAAGATACTAAAGCTGAAACATAACATCCTAAAAGCAAAATATTTTTACAATTTCACGTAACTGTTACAGCATTTTACATGTATACTGTAATGTTTGCTATATTTTGCAATATCTGTAATTTTTTAATTAAAACAAATTTTAAAAAACATCAATTTCTTGGGAATTTTGTAAACGTTTAAAGCATCTGCCAATCTACATTTCTACTTTAGAAATACGCATTTAAAGTCTTCTTTCCTTGTAAAAATACGCCATTCAGCTCTTTTTATAAAAAGCACTTTCAATTTAGTAAATGGAATGATAACATGTGCTTTTTTCCGATAAAAATTACTTTTCATGTATGTCTGATACTTTTTTTTCATATTACTTTCCAGTGTTTCGAAAAAATTTTAGGGTAATAAGTTATTTTCGTTCTAATTTTATAATAAATGTACCAAATGTTTAATGGTATTTTTTAAAGAGAAGGACCATCATCAATTTTAAAATAAATTTCTATATTTTAAAATATTTTCTATGATTTTATTTGCACTTAAGAGTTGTCTTCCAGTTTTGGGTGTTATGATTGTGTAAAGTAAATATACAATTGCTCTCAATTGAAATAAATTAATAACAATTTTAAGAATTTTATAAACTCTTTAAATTAAATCTTAAATTGTACTGCTAAAATTCCTTTGCACAAATTGAATGATGAAACAAAAAATTTGATAAAATAAATACCCTAAAATTAGATGTAAAATATAGCATGTGAAAGTCGATATGCACATATTCCTTTAAATCTTTTCTACCTATTTGTAAGTTTTTTTCAAAATATATCTTCTAATCTTAATGTAACTGAGTAAAAGTATTCATGTCCTTAGTGTAAAAGCTTTTGTTTGATACTTGAAATTACTTCATCCTACAGACATAAATAATACAGCATACGTATGAAAATGATTTATACTTCCTACGTACAAACTGTTACAAATAAAATAAATGATCTAAAATATATAGATGGAAATAATTTAACATCTTATTGAATTACAGATCAGGCATTTTAATCAAAGAATTTAATTCATTGGAAGTCCATTTAGAAAATATTTATTGATTTTCGATGGACAAAATTTATTTTATTTGGACCAATATTTTAAGAAAATCAATCAGAATAGTAATCTGACATGAATTATATAGCTGATTTTTACTTCACGAGTATCAGTGGAAAATTGTAAATGAAAAATATAAGATGTTTGTTTAATAGGGGGTATTTATTTAGCTTCATTCCAAGTTTGCAATATTTCTCCATAATTTTATGCTATTTTATGAAACATATTTTTGTATTCTAATTATCTACTGTTTTTCAGTGTTTAGAATTAAAAACTAAAAATGAAAGTAAACGCATGCGTCTCGTTCCACATATTATTATATTAAAAATTCATGCCATCGTTTGTATATATTACAATCATGCAGTTTTTATAAGATTATTTCTTTACTGTTCTTTTGTAAAAACATATCATCGTGTTTTTAATTATCAGAAATGTATTTTTTCTTTACCACTAAAAACTAAGAATAACGGAAAATGAGCGCATGAGCCTTATACTTTGCTTTACATTTGTTCGGATAAAAATTCCAAAGGAAAGTTTACAACAAAGAGTGAAAAAATCAATTTTTACGAACAAATGATTTATGTATAGCCATGTGACCCTCTGGATTTTTTGCATGCATATAATTTATTTATTTATTTACCTGTATAATCTTTGTGGTTTCCGAAAAAAATAATGATTGGAAGATTGTCTTTCTTCCTATTGTCCATTGCTTAGTAATTGCATGTAATATTAAAAGATCTATGCTAGGTTCTTATAAAAAAGAATTTCTTATGTAGCACAGAAGACGAATTGCTAAAAATTGTATTAGCATTGTCTAAGCATCGTCTATTGATGTTCCTGTTCCTAATGCCCCCTGGTCAGAAGTTCCAGACCAGGTATATATAGGCTTTGCAAGCTGAGTTGTCTGGCTCCGGTTTCATAATACCATCACAAGGATCGGAGTCCGACTTGGCTAGGTGCTACCACAATTTCGATCGAGCACCCCCAGAGACGACATCCCTAAGGACAGTACATTCTCCTCCCACTGGTCTCATAAAAGGGCTTTCCATTCGAGAGATTTAACGTGCCCATATCCGGCCTAGAGACGAGGGAATTTTATGTATTCTCAGCACCGAAAGCTGACGCGTTATCACTAGGTTCAAACATAGGGCCTAACCATAATCTAGAACCACAAAATAAGACGATTATATCACAAAGGGGCAATTCAAGTATAATAAAAAGGAAAATATATTAATTTGCAGGTTATAAGATAGTTTTCAAAAGTCTGGGAAAAATAGAAAAATTTTGTTTCTTATATATATATTAATTATAATCATTACTTGCATTCCTAATGACTCATCACTGTTTATTGAGAATCATTTAAGGAAACGCAAAGGATGGTAACATCATGTGGTCTCTCTCCATAGTAATAGGTACATCAACTTAATAAAATCTTCTAAACAGTACAAATAATAACAGTTTAAAAAAATTCAGAATATTCCAGAAGTACCACTAAATGTACTCGTTAAATCATCTTAAGTAGACCAAACAACGGAAAGTTGTTTATCTTTGATGGTAGTTAATTCTGGAAAATGTGGTAAGAGTGCATAATGAAATACGGTAGAAAGGATATTTTGGACTGGACTGATTTTACGTAGCAACATAAATTTTTCTCTATAAACAAATATATATATATATATGTGTGTGTGCGCACGTGTGTGTGTGTGTTGTAAATTATTTCCAATTTCTATTTTTTTCTGTTATAGTTGTCATTAAATTGAATATAGTATCGAGTATCAAATAGATTAACATATTTACCTGCAATATGTGAAACAGCAATACCACTATAGGATTTTACAAAATTTGAATTAATGGAAGAAGAAAAATTTATGTATATGTCGATATTCAATACTATGTAATTCAATATAATTATTATACTGCTCAATATAATAATAAATTTATAAGAAAATTTTAAACACAGCATTATTTATAGAAGATGTTGGAATGTAAAACTTTAAAAAAATTGACTCTTGCTTCGTTTTCGTTTCTTTAATAGAAGCTACACTAATAGTCATTTTTCGACTTAAAAAGAGAAGAGAACAATTAAATTATGTAAAAGTTTTAACTTTAATTAGCAAACAGTAATAAAAATCATTGAAATTTCAGGGGTACAGCAAAAAAAAAAAAAAAAATCAGTGTTTCCTTCATTCGAACACTTCTCTACGCCTTGAATGTAAGTTAAAAATTATATAAGTTTAAATTAATAATACAAAGCAAAACAAATATTTCCGGAATATCTCCATGAATGAAGAATTCATACAGGCAGGTATCATTAATCTGTATCCTTAGGTAAGATATTCTTTTTTATTCCCATATCTTAATTTTACATATTTCCAAACTTTATAACATAAAAGAAAATTATTACTTATACCTTTTTCTTAATATAACACTTACATAAAAGAATCGTAACACAAATTGTGCTTTAGAATTATTGCCTACTTAAAAGAAAATTTATTTTCAGGATTATAAATAATTACGTTCGAACAAATACGATTATTCATAATTTTATTTGGCCTGTTTTTTAATCAAATATGTAAATGCCCCGCAGCTGTATTTTGTTGCACTTTGCATATAATTGAATAAGTGCCCGAACAGTTGCTGCATTTATTGAATTTTCACGTAAATTTAAATAGAGAAGAATGTTTAAAAAGAAGATAAAACCTAATACTCCAGCATAATAGTTTGGGTGAATTTTTATTCTTTAATTATGTTTTCTCCAAGAAATTTTTAAAGAATGATATTGGTTTTTTCGCATATATATCACCCTTTTTACCTTTATATACGCATCTTTTTTTACTTTGATGTGTTTTTCAGCATTTTTCATCTGTAATTTTATTAAATATTTTAATCCGCTTAAAGAAGTAAAGCAGTGTTCTTTAAATTGCAATACACGGTGACGTGCAGAATATCTTAAAACAAGGCGAATTCTTCATTTACATTTTTTTAAATTCAAAATTGGTTTTTTTTTTGTTATACAAACGTATTTTACAGATACCTTAATCTTTTGAAGATGTGGCTTAAATTCTATTTTATTAACACGTGCAATTATACGTTGTTAACTATCATCAATTCATATTAGATAATTTTTTTTATATTAATTTAAAAAACACCTATCTAATATCCTTCTTACCTTTTATAGCCATATTTAAAGCAACAAGATAGCGTGGTTTTCAGTACCTAATTCTAAAGTATTAAATTTTTAAATTAATAATAAATTATTAGTACCATTGATTTATACACATGAAAAGAACCTTTTAAGATTTCATTCCGTTTATTGAAAATAAATACGCTTTTAAAGTTTCTTATGAACAGTAATTATATTCAGGTTTCAACCAACATACATTTAAAACAAACTCTGATCACATCAATGTCGAAGTCCATCAAATCATTAGTGCAAAATTAACGACCATAGTGAAGCATAACACAAACGGCCGATAAAATTAATGGGGAATAGTTGCACAGATTCAGTAAATAAAAAATCTTCAACAGATTTTAAATAATAGTTATGATGTATTATATTCAAATTCATATACTCGTTGTTAACTGGTTCCAGAAGGCATGACGAGTACCAAAACTGACTGGTGACGAGCGAATTTTTCCCATAAGGAGTAATGTAAATTGAATAAGGAGACTCATCACTTTTAAACCTTTAAAAAGTCGATTTTTCACTTTTTGCATTTATATAAAATTTAGAGTTTTCTGAATATTTTGATGAAAACCGCATTCAAATGCCTCCATTCGAACTACCGCAATCACCAAATAAAAAATACATAGTCAGCAAATTTTGACTCAAGCCATCCTTTTAAATCGCTGAGCAGTTGTTTACATATCTGGCCACATCCATTTAACGAATCTTTTCGTCTGCGTTTGCATTTAATTATTGATATAATGCTCAATGGTCTGTGAATTTTTCGAATTTGTTATCAACCGGATATCTACAACTAAACTTTTAGGTTAGTCAGTATTTTTAGTTGTTTACATGATATAATAACGTTGTTGGAGATATTTCAGCTATTTTTAAGTATCATATTGATAAAATATTTTGAATTTATGATAGATAATCCAAAGAGTAATAGAAGGTCCAGCAAAAGACCAAGACAAAATAGGTTTAGAGGAAATCAGTAAACAAAAAATTCGAGTGAAGTAAAGAAGAGGAGTGCTTCTAGTAAAAATGCTTAAGGGCAGATTTCCGGTGTTCCCCGAGGCTGAATTTGAAGGGTATGATTTAATTGATAAAGGCATTGTTTTTCAAGTAATTCAAGATTTTGTTTCTTGTAAGACTTGTGGTGGTAAATTAAACATTAAGTGCCAAACTGCTGCTGGACTATGTGGTAGTTAATTACGTCATCTAATGTGGTGGGTAATTGCGTAACTGTATAGTGGTATTTAATTTAAGAAACAAGTGACATGAAAATAAATGCTATTTTCGATTGAAAAAATACATTTATTTATTGAAGATATGACACAAATGCACAATCATGACATTTACTAATCATATCAATATTGATTATATCTATATACCATATACGAATTTAATTATCAAATAATATTAATTATCAAATAATATTAATTAACTCCTTCAATTACCATTCATATTTAGATCCCTTAACTCAACATATAATACAGATAAAAGTATACTTAATATCATAATAAATGGACTCATCCTAACCTTTCAATTTAAACGTATCATATTATCTCTATAACGACCTACTCATCTTTCTTATTTACTTAATTGAGTGTTAATTATCACTGAAGCATTGGCTGACATACTGTGGGAAAAGGACTCAATACCTCCTATCATATATTTGATGGTTTGTTTTCTCTTTGATGGTTGTCACTCAGTCGTATCATAGGGCACTGGGCTGTGGTAATCTGCTTAACTGGGATTTCAAAGGTGTTTGGCGATATTAATCATCACTCATGTGGTGGAGTTGTCGTATGCGGTTGCCTCTCATCAGGTGGAGCTTATTTTGGTCGTGCGTTTCATCAGGTTGTAGCTGTTGAACTAGATAGCATTCCGTCATCGATATCAGAATCCCTCGTATTCAACACGTCAGACGTATGATTCTATCGCACTGAATTCGCACTTCATTCATTCTGGGCGACGATGGTCTCAGGATATGCTTACTATGGGGCAGTCGAATTCATCATCAGCTTCTCCTCTCAATGAAATGTTTACTCATTCGCACCAGGGTTTGGCGTCTATATTTTCTCGTGCTCCCAGGTTAAACGTAAATATCCGCCTCTACATTATTTCATCTAACTTTTCTAGCGTCCCTTCTCAAGCCATATCAACATCTATCCTTACTCATCAGAACATCAATCTTTCTCTCAGTCTAATAATAATTCGTTTTTTTCTTATTTATTTTATATATTCGTATTTTTAGCGTTTTAGGTCCCTCCTGTCTCCATCTCTTATTGGCCATTCTAATTTCGCCCCCTCTCATTTCATTGGCTTGCAGTTTCTCATTTATACTCATTCCAGCCATTATGATCCCTGCTTCAGATTCTCCCCCACTCATTTCTAAGATCTCCTCTGCATTCGGGACTGTTTTATTCTTCTATAAATCCCCTTTTAAAACTTATTTTGCCTTCTGGTGCTTTTCTTATTATTCTTTTCGCTCCTCTCCTTCTTGCTTCTCTAATCTATCTTCCCATCTTTTCCACTTATTTTTTTTTTCCGCACCCGTTCTCCAATTCGTCTCCGATTTCTTCTCTTGCTATCAATTGTCTCTTTTATTGCCCTTTTCTTTTCTCTGTTTCTTGCCTCTTCTACGCTATCTTACAATCTTCTCTAATTATTTTACTTTTCACAATTGTCCTTCAATTCACAACCAGTCTCCCTATCTTCCCGTCAAATGTAACCGTAAACCCTGCGACAGACTGTCAGAAAAAGTTCACATTCACTGTGTGAGTTGTGAAATTGCATGTACAAGAAACTCAGCAAATGCTAGGTCCAATGAAAAACTTACTTGAAGTAAATACCAGGTTTATATATGCAATGAGAGTATTAGGACAAGGACTGTCAGGGGTAAAAACATGTGATCTTATGTCACAGCCAGTAACAATAACTGCATATAACTCCATAGTTAAAAGCATCAAAGATGCTTTCTAGCAATGTGGCGAAGAAGAGTAGGTCTTTAGCTTTAGAAGAAGAAATCGAAAAAATTGTGGAGTTACGAATTTGACTATAATTGGGGATGGCACCTGGAAGACTACGGGGACATAATTATCTAGTAGGAGTATGTACAGTTATAGGATCTATGTGTGGAAAGGTAATTGACAACGAGGTATTATCTTTTTACTGTAAAGGATGTAGCTACTGGAACAGTAAGAGATCTAGTAGAAAATATGTGGAATGGAGAAATGAACATTATACATATTGTGATAAATACCGTAGTGGTTCAACTTCTGTGATGGAAGCCGTTGGATTGTCAAAAATATTTGAACACTCCAGTATTCTCTGTAATGTTCGCTATGCACCATACGTTGGGTATGACAAATGCAAAACTTTTGCTACTATTAAAAAAACAAGCCTTAGGGTGAAATTTTACTGTCTCAAAATGGAATGTGTTGGTCACATGAAGAAGAGAATGGGAGCAAGATTAAGGAAGCCCAGACAAGAAATGAAAGGGAAAAGCTAAGTGATGGAAAACTTTTAATTGGTAAAGTAAAACTTAAAGATGATTTAATCAATAAATTAACTATTTCCTATGGGAATTCCTTTCGAAAGCATTCAGATTCTCTTCAGGATATGTGATTTGCAATTTGGGCAATATTTTATCATAAGACATCTGCAGAAACTATACCAACTCACTGGTTTTGCCATTCAGGAATTCATTCTTGATGTTCATACCAAAAGGTATCTGAAAATGAGATGTTAAACATTTCAATAATTATGTTTCCCCATTTGTGATGGAAGAATGACAGATATTAAAGATATTTTCAAAGATCTTAGCACGCTATCATTGAAAAAGCGCTGGGGGGGGGGGGGGTTATACACAAAATTCAAAGGAATAAGTATATTCTGTCATTTGGAAATTTTGTCCCAAAACTTCTCGTTCTAGCTCCAAAATTGTAATGATTGTTGTGAATGAAGCAGTTATAATATTTATTGATGGTCAAAAGGTCGATTAAATCTCATATACAATTTTGGTTATAAAATAAGAGGAAATGCAGAGTGTTTGGCCGCAAAATGTGTGAGCAGCGAATTTTGTCAATTGATAAGAAGGAAGATATGTCAACTCTTGAACACAGAAGAGCAAAAAAGCGGGATAAAATTGCTTCAGATGAAAAATTGCCAACCAACTAAAGCTGGATGTAGCAACACGACAATAAGTCCCCTTTTCGTTCCATGAAATCAGAAAATTCGTATTTTACAGACCAGTTTAAAAATTGATGGGATTCTCTTTTTATACAAAATCGTATATCTAGACAGATATAGCTTAAAACATTATTTCGATAAAATAAGATAAAATTTATCTTCACTCAACATGTACTGAAAAGAATTGATGGTCTAATTGGGAATTCCTATTTTACTGGCTAGTTTAAACGTTGATGGGATTATTTTTTATACAAAATCTTTAATCTAGACAGATATAGCTTAATACATTAATTCGATAAAATAAAATAAAATTTAAAATAAATTTTCTTCACTCAATATGTACTGAAAGGAATTGATGGGAAAGTAGAAAAAGGGAGGAAGAGAGGGATTATTGCTAGGAAGTTGAGTCCATGGCTGGGTGTAAACCTTTCACTGTCCTCAGCACTCGTTCCAGGCTTGTATTTCGACAGTTCGGTATGCATTTATTTCCCTTTCTCGCAAAGTATTGACTTGCATATGCTATCGCTTGCCAACTGTTTTTCTTTAATCCAAATGTTCAAAAACTCCCTCCTTCTTTTCTAGTATCTGTAACCTTTGCTTGGTCACGGCCTTAACACCTTCAGAAACACTGGCTCCTTTAATAGTTTCTCTAATTTTCACTACCAAAGAGATCGTTGTTAAAAGCATTTTGTACAGTGCAGAGAGATGTGACACGCGGCTACCACGCTCATACCCAGCAATTATCTCTTTTTTTCTGTTCTATCGCGAGTCTTCTTACTATTTTTCTTGTATACTGACATGTATCACTATCCATCTTCGAACTCATGATGGCTTGAAAGAAAGAAATTATCACATGAAAAAAGCAGAAGGGGGGGGGGGGGGGGTTGTGGTGAAATATGTATTTTTCAGCTTAGAGTACAAACTACTATGAAAATAGCGAAACGGTGTTTCTTTCCATCCGAAGAGAAAGGTACAGGGGCGCGGTCTTCTTTCATACAAGTTTCATCATGTGCGTCGAATACATAGCAAATGTCGATGGCCGAAGCATTTTTTTTTCGTGTCGAAATGCGACGTATGCAGAGCAAACCCCGACATCCGAGGGAATTTTTTAGAGTCGAAATGTGGTCAGTACCGAGGTATGAAAATTAAGCATAAACAATGTAGACACTGTATATAAAATTAAACATAAAAATATGCAGATGAATGAATTATCTTTACAATTTTTGCTAAAATTAATGTAATGGTAATTAACGTTTAAAAATTATTAAAATTATGTGACTGTTTTCCAAGAAAAAAATTTCTATAATTTAAATTACAACGTTTTTATAATTAAACTATCTTAAAACCCGCACTTCGCTACGGAATACATTCAAATTTAATACAACGGTCAATGTATGCAATTAATGCCATAAAATAAATAAGTATATATACATATATTTATATTTGTAATAAATACGATGATCAATGTATACAATTGATGTAACAGAAAAACAACGAAATATATTTATAATGAAATCATAAGGGATATTTTTATAGACAAACTAATGTAGAAGGAAATATTCAAATTAAATGTAATAGGACATACTAAAAAATACAGTACAGTTAATATACAGTACAGTTTGAAGAACATATCTGTTATTGTATTTTAATATTTTTTTGGATAATGTCCAATCGTCTGTTGCATTAATAACAGCAAAAATATTTTATTTTGTCTATTTAGTTGTTATGCACGTGACGATAAATTTATTTAAAGTACCAGAAAAAGAAATCACGTGGTCAGTATTTAATAAATTAGATTCTAAAAATTAATCTTTAAAACTTCCCCAAAATTCAGAAAATGGAGATAAAGATTTGAAAAAGATCTCATTTTAAAGACATTTTTATGATCTTTTTCGTGATATAAATTTTATAACCCACAAATTATTATTTTAAATGCAAACTTGAAAAAACAATACTAAAACAGCTTAAAAATTTAATTTTAAAAAATGTAAGAAGAAATTTTCAAAATTTTTTCTTGGTGCACCCCTACACTATATGAAGAATCGCCATGCAAAATGTCAGCCCTTTAGGTCCCGTGGTTTGGTCTGTGCGTTGTATGTCAGTCAGACAATCAGTCAGTGCAGTAAGCTACCAGATTTATTGAGTTTGACCGTGAAACGTCCTTTTTATTTCACATATTTTAAAACAAGAATTAATTATAATGCATTACTGATGGAAGTATTTCATACATTATGTGATGCTGAGCCCGTAAACCGTAAATCTATAAAAGCTTAATTTTATATAGGGTACGAATAAGGTGGAAAAGCGTGAGCTTCTTGAGGAAATAAAAACTCAAAATATCTGCGAATACATGCTTAACATACATGAGTCTCTTGAAGTTTTAGAGATAATTTGTATAGTATAAATTTCAAATGGTATGCCGAAAGTAGATTGTTGCTACCTCATTATGCAGATAAAGGAGAAAGACAGTGGTCGCAATAGCATAAAATCTACATTAACTTTATATCAAGAGGATTTTAGGGTCTTCAATACTTTACATGAAATGTTTAGAAAGTTTTTTAAAGGGACTTATGACACTTCAAAATCGTATTAATCATGCTTTTACAGTGACGCAAGTTATCCATGTCTCATTTTTGGTAAAGTTTTTTATTAGTCTTCAAAAATTACAGTTTCTCCTTAGTAGAAAAGAAAGTAATAAACAATTGGGGTAATTATTTTTCATCAGTACTTGCGCATGTGATTAAAGAATGCCAGATTAAACACATTATGAAGCTAAAAAAAATATGTAATATCCCCATTAAATACTGTAATAATAAATTCATACTATTTTACACACCAAAAAAAGTAAATACCACTTACTACTTAGAATATTTTAACAACTAAGAATATTCTTTAAAGATTAAATCAAAAAACCTCCCACTATCTAATTCTCTCTGAAAAATGTTTCAGAATTTTCATGCAAGTAAGCAAAGACATTATGCTAGGCATATTGACTGCCAGCTTTAATTTGATTACGCCTCTCTTCATGACCCAGTAATGCCTGAAACTCAAGAAAATTCCAGATACTCGAATGCCTCATATATTTTGCAAATGCCAGTTTCTATTCTTTTACGATGTACATTAATAATATGATAATGCATTTTTTTCAGTATATGCTAAACCCACTTCTATAGTGGTAAGATTGTAACTCAAGTGAATAGGTTGATTTTGAGGCGTTTGGAATCCAGGTCTATAATGTCAAAAGCGGTACAACGACACCGTCACTATCAGGACTACCCACATGTCTATCATCTATTACAGAGAGCTGACGTGAAAATGGATTAATTCCTGATGTGAAAGCAACGGAATCAACACACAACGACGGCTACAAAGGCAGCCGCATTACAGCATTATACGCTCGTAACGTATTCAGAGTTGGGTGGCATTTGAATCTAAAAGTAGATTCTAGGAAATATAGTATTAATTGCCGTTCTAATACCAAAAAAACAATGTACAGACAAAAGCAGGCCAGCGTGGAGGTCTGGACTTTATTAAGACAAGAAATAGAGGCACACCTTTTACGCGTGTAAAAAGAAGTGTGACATATTTAGGAATCTCTAGGAATACTTCCTAAAAAAGTGATACTATTTTAAGTCGTCTTCCATTACAAGGCGAAAGCCCGAAGTCGGCTAAATCTCAATGGGACAACGTGCATAACATCAAAATATTGTGAATGTACTTCTTCGTTTAAAAATGTAAAAAAGTTAAATTTTCAAAGTTATAAACTTAGGTCATCCTACATTGAGGCAGAACTACTTTTTTATCACCTAAACATTCCCGCCGGTAAGAAGAGATTACATTACTTAAATCTGTACTAGGGATCTTTAATTGTGACAAATATTTAAGCTTTATATCAATTACCTAGTATCATTTATAAAAAGAAATATAAATTAAGCTGTACATATTTCGTTAACATTAATGTTTTGATCTTAACTCAAACAGCCTTATAAAAGAAATCGACGAAATTCTGTGTATCACCGAATTTATATTTATACAATAGACATAGCTTAGAGATGTTCAGGATATTGTGGAAAAATTATATACAAAAAGAAAAAGAAATACAATGCTTTTGCCTTTTTTTCTGGAAAAATGACATTTTTAGTCATATTCTTTGTCTACACTCTTTTCACAGTTCAGTAGTAGTTATTTGTGATTTAATATTTTTCTTTCGACACAATTGTTTACTTCTGCTTCATTGTACATCTCATGGTAGTCGGTGTAAAAATGTTCATAGTTGCATCATTGACACGAAAGTAGCATTTAACGAGACGCGTTATCGTGTTAAGATTTTTATATATTATAGTCAAATTTTATCAGCTGTAGTTTCCTCTATTTTTACATCGTAGGATTTATATTCTTTCCTGGTGATAAATTTCACCCATGATCTCTGCATTTTTAACTTTTCAACCGTATAAAACTGAAAGAAATACACATTTTTCATTCAGTTAAAAATGTTGAATAGGAGAGTTTACTTTATTAGTTCCCCATACATTTTAAATGATAAGATAAATAAGGTGCTAATCACTAAGGTGTTATATCGATATTCTACGGAGAAAATTTATAATTCTGTATGAAAATAATTTATATATTTAAAAATTATTTTATGTAAAAGCATAAATTCGTAGATAGCAATATTTGTTAACGAAAAATGACAAAATCCATCTTTATACATTATAAGTTTTTAATTTCAAAATCAACTTTAAATTTAACATATTGTTCCACACAAAAATTATATAATTTTTTTACGTCTGCGTAACTATAAATATCATATTGTTCTATTTATATAATGCGAAATCACATATCTTTTAGTGAAAAATTTGTTTGAAATTCCTTGAAAGGAAAAAAAAAATGTCACAATTGGCATACAATATTTTCGATGTTATATAAAGATGTATGAATGTAATGATATACAATAGTATATGAATATTTTTCTTAAATATACAAAAATAATTTCCCAGTAGTTCTGCATAAATATAGTTAAAGATAAGTTAGTCTAGAAGTTTATTCACGTCTGTATTTTATTGAAAATGGAAGAAAAGGAAATATAAAAGTATATATAATAACATTTATATACCTTCACATAAAAGACCTAAAATGAGAACCAGATGTTCGTGATTTATGCTGTGGAAAATTTGTGTATTAATATAGAGCTTTGCATCTATAAAGTAATGGGTTTAAAACAATGCTACAAAGAGAAATATATGATTAAATGATGTTTTTAAACTTTGTTAAGAATTGAAATAACCCTTGATTTTTTAAAATTTAATTCTTTATAAATAATATATCGGATACGAATATGAAAATGATAAATATTTTGATTTCCATTTGCGTTTGGTTGAAAAAATTTCCTTTCGCCCCAAACCCAATTTAAAGGCTTTTTTACATAAATGCATTAGAATTCCGGGGGCTCAACTCTCGAGCAAAGATTAATATTTCTAACGTAACAAACCGTATATGATTGTATTTGCTTCACGTTGAGAAAAAAATCTTTTCATTTTTTAAAATTTACTTTTTTCTAAAGTGAATAATACTTACTGAGATTACATTGTATAAGTCTACTGAATTAATATAAAATTTGAAGAAAAATATATGCATACTACTTCGGTGGTTTGTTAGAATAATTTATAAATGAAACATGCATAAGAACCGCAAAAATCGTATGTTATGACTGATCAAAAATAGAAAATGAGAGCCATGAGCTCACATATGTACAAGAAGTTTTATACAACTTTATTGACCTAACCTGGACAAATACGTGAGGAAAAAAAACATGAATTTTGTATCTTTTGTAAAACTCTTGTACTTAAGTTTTCGAGTAAACTATTTTATCTGCCTCTAACCTCATTAGTTGAATGACATTAACTGAATTATTTTTATAAGTTTGGATCATTAATCATATAACATTACTATTCGTGTAGTTAATTCATAAGTCAGTATAGCTCAAATGTAATTTTTTTAGATGAATATGAGACTATATTGATTCAAGCGTCAGGTTTGGTGAAAATTAGATACTTATCTTCAAATTACCGGCCGTCTGGTACTGATAACTACGTGCTCACTGACAGGGCAATTCCTTGCGTTTATACGACAAGAATACCAAAATGAGTCATGTTATAGCCTATAAACAAAAGCGTCCAGAGAGTACACCGATCAGCTGTTAACCCTTGAGGGGCGTCGTTTGCACAGTCCAAACGTCTAAATCAAGTCTTTTTTTCACTTGTTTTCAATGTATTCCAGTTACATGAGCAGAAAATTGGTTAGTACTGCCATCTGTTATCAGTTTAAAGAAGTAAAAAACATTTTGCAACCTTTAATTGGAAAATTTAAGATTCTTTAGGTTAAAAAAACTGGAAAATAATCTGCACCATGCAAATGGTGGAGGTTGTGACCTCTGAATGGGTTAAAATAGACTTTAATTTAATGCATTGTGTCAATGAAATATTCCGCCCCTCTCAGTTTATATCCCCTGAGAATAGACATTGATGTAGTTGATGCAATCCATGGACATTTTTCATTGACCCAATCCATGGACCATGATTTCATGAACTGTATCAATGATATATTCTGTACCTCTTATTTTCAGTCACGTGTGACGAGCTACTTGTGGAATAGGGCTTATTCATGTTGTCGCATTTTGTATGTGAAATGCACCAACCTAAATAAATTCTGCCAAATGAATGCTATAAAGTGAATTATAAGGGCTAAAGTGATAATAAAGTTAGTTGTTATAGGAATGATTTTATATGTAAAAAAAAAAAAAGTCAGTGTCTTAAAGATGAAAAGTTTAGTCTTCTATCGAGTTTTCAGGGAACATTAATGAGACGCCAATATTGAAATTTGTCCAAAATACTTCTAGCATGATTTTACTGGACTTTTTAAAAATACATTAGATATTTAAAATTAATTTCACAGCCTTTAAAAAGATTTCATCGGTACATTTATATCCATTTAAAATCATTATTTCCCTATTTTAACCCAATTTACGCCTCCTTTCCTATCGTGCAAGTTCTCGTAAATGCAACAAATGTAAATTCTTCTGTGCAAACATTTCTTGCCAGCAACAAGTAATGCGTAAGATAAATAACCAGGGAAAGTAGAATAAGAACAGAAACACAAGAAAACGAGAAAGAATATATGATGAAAACAGAATAAAACTACTGGTAAAAGACTCAGAAAAACACAGAAAATTGTGCCCAAAGACCAAAACAAATACAAGAAAATCGAGTAACCACAGTAACATGAATTTTATTAGACGGAAATAAATCAAAAGTGCTCTCGCGGAATCGAAGCCTTTGTAAATCCCAGGAAAGGATAAATATTAGAAAAAAGTGTCAGAAGAATTGCATGCAATAAAAGAAGGTAAATAAAAGCCGAAAAGAAATAAAACTGGGCATTCGTAATTAATAAGATACTTTTCTACATTCGTTTCCAAATGATACTTATTATGGTTAGAAGAATTCTAATTTTTTTATTCGTAATTTTCTCTTTTTGGTCAGACATCCATTTCACTTTTCAAGGTTTTGAGATGCAAGACTATAAACTTAATTTTAAGAAAAATATGGACGTTTAAACTTTGTTTTAATATGGAATTAATAAGCATTAAGTTTACCAGAAAATTTGCTTACCAATACATTTAGCAACACAAAATCCCATACAGAGACACACTCAATATAACTTTTCTATGTTGGGAAGTAAATCAAAGATGTTCATTGTTCCCAGAAAACTGTTGAGACACTTAAGTCAACATATTTTTCGTTGCAGCGCAAACGTTTTTATTCTTAAATCTGAATAAGTAACATATTTTATTTGATACACATTGTAGTAAATTTTAAAAAATCTCAGTATCTTGTATATAAAACATGTTAGCTTTTATACTTATGATATTGTTGTACCAGAGATAGCGATTGAAATTTTGTTACAACAGTTGTAATTACAAGTCAAGGATGAATAAAATTTTAAAAATATAATAATTGTACATATAATTTCCCTAACAGCGATAAAAAAATTTAATCTTTGTAAAACAATCTTTGATTTTAAAACGTCATTTAATTCAAAATTTATATAAAAAATGATATCGGAAGTTACTGCTATTACCATTTAACTCGCATGAGATGTTTATATTTTGAAATAAAGAAGAATGACAAAATTATTCCTCTATTTATGAAACGTGTCTGAGTTGTTTGTAATTGTTACCTTTTCATTTGATAATGTATCTGAATCTTCATTTGGGAATGAATTAGAAAGACTGGACTCGTAAGCATCCTTTAGAGTAGCAGAAACTGTACGGCTCACAGTGATTTTCAGAAATTCGGTCAAAGGTTTCAGTAGTCTAAAAATGGCAGGAGAAATTTAGACAACTGATAACAAAGGCTTAGAACACCCCAGATGATAATTGCTTAAGCCCTCACGTTAACTGTCTCTGGCACAATATTTCATACCATTGTTTTATCAAACGTTTTCTTCTGTCGTGTTATTGTAATTTCAAGGGTTAGAAGCTTAAAAGATCCCTTGTTGATATTTCAATAGTTAAAAGAAAAACATGAAATCCAATCTTTAGCTTGCTTTGCTAGGAATTTTGATTTTATTCAAAAATCTTGGAAAGATGTCATATATATAAACGATCACAAAGTGTTAATTTTAACTTTTGTAGAGACATTTAAGTCTCATATTCACTTAGAGAGTTGTAAGGATTAGATATAACCCGATAACTCCATACCGGAATCATCTTGTAGTCTATAAGGTCACAGCAAAATGTTGGTGTGAAATAATTTCTCGCATCTAATTCCAGGCGCTCAAACATTTAATGCTTTCAGATCGACTATGCCTAATACACAATGCTATATTAGTGCTTGACCACTTTATTCGACGTAAAAGCTTTTAATGTCCTGTTTATTTAAGGAGAGTAGTATAAGTACGTAGATACTTTAAAAAATAAAACTTGCATATCAGCAGTTTTGCCCAATTTTAATCTTGATGCAAATACCACGAACGATATTTTGGTAAAATAAAGTATATGTCCTTCCCATAGCGATCGGTGTTGCAATAAGATAGTTATAGTAAAGTTGTAAGAACTGAAAACTTTATATCTCAGCCACAGTATGACCAATCTTTTTTTCTGCGGATCAATCAAAACAATTATTATCGGTATACCATTCATTCAACATCTATACATCCTCAATGTGGTAAGTTTTTCTTGGAAAAACTTATAATTCTTATTCTGGTGAAATTTTTAGATGCATTCGTCCATACGAAATCAACGCAAATTTCTGTTTAAATATTTTCTTAATATGTGTATTAAGGTACAAATGTAGGTGTTAGTGTACATACATTTTAAAATGGCCTTTTGTATTTTAACTTTGATAATATATACAGAATACGAATGCAGTTCATTACATTATAAGTGATACTTGTATCAGAATGATAACATATGCAAATAGCTTTGAGGTAATTTAGTCATTATGCAACCATTTAATTCATACTTTTATACTGTGTCTTAATACTGCAATTTCTTGTCAGAAATCCACTGAATTAAGACTAAACAAATTATTAAATACTTTTATTTGGATTATAGACTAGAGAATGTGTCCTAAAGTTCATAATTCAGAAAATGAGCTTCTAAAATGTTTTTATTGATTTCAGATGGCACCATAACAGTGAGAAAACCTGTATTTCTGTACAAAATGATGCCCGACGCAACCCTGTGACACACCTTCACTGTCACCGGTCAATCTTGTTAGCTGGTTTCCAAATAGCATCTGGAAATTTGACCAATTTCCTTTCAAATAGTTAAAGGTGGCTGAATTCTACCCTTCCCACTGTCACATGTACTTGAACACCATTGCTATTATGACTTACAAGAAAGTTAAGCGTTTTATTTCCATCATTTAATTTCCCTTCAACATAGTAGTATAGAGTATGTTGAAACAGGTTAACGGGAGCCTCGTATCCAGTGGAATGAAGCAGAATTTCTTTCGTTGTTTTTTATCGTCTAAATTTGTGTTTTAGGATTATAGGCAAGGAAATACGAAAGTTTTACTTTACATATAAGAGTAAATCCCTTAATATTTAAAACGAAATTTAAAAACAAAACAATCGAATATACTTTATATTCTACTTTAGTCATTATACTTTAGTCATTAGAATACTTTATATTCTAATTGTATAAAGTATTAGAATACTTTATACAATTTCAAAATATATATTTTACCAATTTCCCACATAAATAAGATTTCAAAAAAGGAAACACCCTCTAAATATAAAAATGTTATAGGCCACTTTTTTATAATTTCAAATAACAAAAAATTGAAGTTGTAGATTCCCCAAACACATCGTTCAATTTTTGATTTCATGCGACTAATTTTCAAGAGATCTATTACGAAAAATCGATTTACAGTCATTAAAATAATGATGACCGTTTTTTGAAAATATGGAATCTTACAAGCATTTCTATTAGGTTCTATAATTCCTATTTTCCATTTTAAAATTAGCCTTTGTATCTTTTTATTTCAAGGAATGCATCGGATAACAGAAGATAACATACTCTGACTTTTGCCGTGTACTTTTAGGCCTACATAATTGGTGGAATCCAATGAAACGAGGTACTTAAGTATCTTTTTCTGTGTGCAAAAATACTATCTGTCACTTAGTTAATAGATACCCTCTGAAAATAATCATTTTCTCGTGCTATACTTATTGCAAGGTAGCTGTCAGACACAATGTGATATAATGAATCTTTTTTCCTACCTCTCATTTAGGGGTAGGTTTCGCTGATAAATAAGAATAATGAGTTTCACGTAGTAATCTGTTTCCTTTCGCTATTGTACCGGGTAAGAAAATAAATTTATTGACTCAATAGAGGACTTTAAAATACAATTCCATTTGCTATGAGATTAGGAACTAATATGTGGAATCTTTTCAACAATATTTTCATTTTATCATAGCATTGTTTTTGTAAGCAATGCGATGTTCAGCAATTGTAAAATGTAATGTTGTATCTTTTTTGTTTATTTAAAGAAATATAACGGAAAATTATCTATTACAGATCTGAAAAAGATAAATGAGGAATTCAAGGAGTGTCAGCTTAAAGGAAGTAGGTGTACTCCAGAACCGTCATGAACTTTGCACAACAGAATCTTATGTCTGATGTTACTAACTTACCATATGTTTTGTTACTTGACTATTTTTAACTGTTGAACGTTTTTTGCTGGGACATAGTTTATTTATATACTTCTGGTTTCCAATGAATACAGATCGAATTGTTTCATTTTGTCGCGATTTTGGTATGCATTGTGCTAAGGAAGTACCTCAGCCTAGTTCGAGCTAACGATAAATATTTAACCTCTAATTAAAAACCTATTGAAAATAACAAGATCATTTAGTAAAATAGTGTATAAAATATGAAATCTCGATATTAGAATGCTTGTAAAGGTTACTTTTGACTTAGTACATGCTGGGAGAACATCTTCGATGGAAGTATATGCAGATAACATGTTTAGTACAAGATGGAAAATAATATGGCAGAAAAGAAAATATATCCAGTCGAACCCCGTTATAACGAACTTCAAGGGACCAAAGGTTTTGTTTGCTTTATCCGGTGGTTCGGTATATCCAAACGGATAAGAAAAATGCTAGAGTTCACAAAATGTATAACTCATTAGTTGCAAAATATATTCAATAATGATGTATTTAAAAATTATAAAGTATATTTAAATTGATCATTAATTAATTAAATAGACTAAAATTTATTACATTATACTGACATAATACTAATTAAATTACTTAAAATGTGAAAACGGTGGGACCAAAATTTTCGTTCGCTATATCCGTTAGTTCGTTATATACCAGGTTCGTTTTAACGGAGTCCGACTGTATATATTTCGACTTTGCCCGCTGAAATGACCACCAAGAAGTCAATCTCCATTCTGTATAAATATGTCTGTATACTTTAGTTATGATATTGTTCTTCAAGTGAAGACTGTCAGTACTGAAATCCTAGATTCTTGAGTCACAAGATTGACTACTGCGGGGCATTAGGTAGACTGCGAGCTCTATTAAATATAATCAAGATAGCAATCACATATAAAAGGGCATTGCTGGCTATATCTCTATTACATTGGACGGTGTGAGTACGAAGATAAGTTATACAAAGAATACTCGTACAGACAATCGAGTAAGAGGCAAGACAGGGCGACATGGAATTATGTATATATCTCAACAAGAATTGCCATCACAAAAACAACGGGGGATCTTAGAGACGAGGGAAATAGAATACGTCATTTGTCTAGCATTTCAGTTACTATTAAACATGACTCTAACATGGCCAAGACTTTACACCATGGCCGTGTAAATCCTTTATGTATAAATCGATACAAATCGAACTTTATCGAAATGATTCAACAGTGATTTCCTTGCGGGAACTTACAGACCACGAACTCTATTCTTAATGGCCGATTTCATAGATCAGCGTGCAAACATTACATGCAATCGTTACAATCCTTAAACATGAGGTATGTTTTCAAATTTTATCGAATGATACAAAAAGAAATTTCGGTACTTACGTATTATAGCTGAAACTTGGCAGATTTTTACCCTTGGCGCAATATCCGCCCGCCAACACATAATTTCACAGTGGCAACCTATTTTCTAACCGGAAGTTATAAACAACATTTCCAGCAGTAGCATGGTTAAAAATTACAAATATGTGGAAAACGTGTCAGATGAAGAACAAGATTTCGATTATAAATAATTTTAGCTTTAATTAAAAAGTGCGTACTAATGACAAAACGGAAATGCATGAAAAATATTCAAAATGAGTATGTTAAAACAAACTCAAAGCTTTCGAAGCTTAAGTCTTAGGATGCTAAAATTTTGCATGGTGGTTACTCCTAAGTCTTACGTGCCCAGAAAAAAATATTTTTAAAAAATTGCAAATTTTAAGCGTGTTAAAAGGGACTTATAAAAAAGGCTAAAACTCCCTCCCCCTTTAAAATCCATGCAATGTATCTCTTTAACAAAAGGGTCCTGGAAGTTGAAATTTTATATGGTGGTTCCCCTTAAGCCCTAGGTGCACACCAATAATTTTTTTTAGTTCAAATTTTTAAGGGGTTTAGCTTCCCCCCCCAATGTATCTCTGGAACCATAAGGCCTGTGAAGCTGAAATTTGTTTGGTTGGTTTCCCTTAAGCCCTAGGTGCACACCAATATTTTTTTTAGTTCAAATTTTAAGGGGTTTAGCCCCCCTCCCAAAAAAAATAAGTAAACCCGCTGTATCTCTGGAACCGTAAAGCCTGGGAAGCTGAAATTTTGTTGGTTTCCCTTAAACCCTAGGTGCACACCAATATTTTTTTTAGTTCAAATTTTAAGGGGTTTAGCCCCCCCCCCCAAAAAAAAAAATAAGTAAATCCGCTGTATCTCTGGAACCATAAGGCCTGGGGAACTGAAATTTTATTGGTTGGTTTCCCTTAAACCCTAGGTGCACACCAATAAATCTTTTCTTCTTAAGTTCAAATTTTAAGGGGTTTAGCCCCCCCCCCCAAAAAAAAAAAAAAGTAAACCCGCTGTATCTCTGGAATCATAAGGCCTGGGGAACTGACATTTTTGTTGGTTGGTTTCCCTTGAGCCCTAGGTGCACACCAATAATTTTTTTTTTAAACATTCAAATTTTAAGGGGTTTAGTCCCCCCCGCCTAAAAAAATATTCCACTGTATCTCTGGAACAATAAGGCCTAAGAAGTTCAAATTTTCCATGGCGGTTTCTCTTAGACTCTAGGTGCTGGCCAAGAAAGATGTTTAAAAAGCAAATTTTTAGGAGGTTAGGGTGGTTTTTAATCCCCAAAATAAAAATGAAATATCCAAAACTCGTATTTAAATTCAGATCACTCATTAAATTCTGCGATGAACTCCTTGTGAGAAATGACCCCACCTTACTGCTAAAGTTAATTGAAATTAAATGAACCAAATGATATAATTCATGGCACTCATGCAATTTGTGGCGAAGCACGTGTATGAAATATACGAAAGCAGTTATTAAGCATGCATAAACATTTTGAGCAGCAGCGTGTTTAAAAAAGTATGTGGAAATTACATCGAAAAGTAAAAAAATAGGCAGCTGAAGAACAAGATTTCGCTATAGATAATTTTAGATCTAATTAAAAATTTCATATTAAAGACAAAATCGAAATACAGTCTTAGACAAAAAAAAAAAGCGACACGCCAAGACGGGGTAGCGCAAATTGGACACAAATTGATATGCATACAGGTTTCGACGGAAAATGCAAATATTTAAAGTTTGGCAATCGGGATTTTAAAGTAATGGCAATCGGGAACCGTAGAACCAGTTTTCCTTGTGAATTCTGACTGTTTTGCCGCAATCTACTGGTCGATTAAAATAGGCAAGCATGTTGTGAAAGTTCGGGCATACACGCTGACTGGGCAAAGTTCCACGGATCTGGAAAAGAGACACTTCATCTTCTTCCTTTTGGCCTATCTTACACTATCAAAGTTCTTTGACAAAGATATTTTTAAAACGTTATTTGTATCTTTTATAAAAGTTATACATAAAAGAAATGCTATGACCTCAAAATACCCCTATAATACTATCAAAGTTCTTTGACAAAGATCTTTTATAAAAGTTATTTCTTTCTAAGGGAGCTAAATACCTTAAAATTCGAGCTCTTAAAAAATATTTATTGGTGTGTACCTAGGGCTTAAGGGGAAGTACCATACAAAATTTCAGCTTCCTAGACCATATGGTCCCAGAAATACAGTGGGATTTTTTAGAGGGGAGGGGGCTAAACCCCTTAAAATTCGAGTTCTTAAAAAAGATTTATTGGTGTGTACCTAGGTCTTAAGGGGAACCACCATGCAAAATTTTAACTTTATAGGCCTTATAGATCCAGAGATACAATGGGTTCTTTTAGAGGGGGGTTAAGCCCCTTTTTATCCCCTTAAAATTTGTATTTTTCAAAAATATTTCTTAGTGGGCACCTATAGCTTAAGAGAAACCACCATACGAAATTTCAGCTTCCTGGGTCCTATGGTTTCAGAGATACAATGGGTTTTTTCAGAGGGGGAGGGGGTTAAGCCCCTTTTAACCCCCTTAAAATTTGTACTTTTTAAATATATTTCTTATTGGGTATGTAGTGCTTAGGAGTAACCACCATGCAAAATTTTAGCTTCCTAAGACCTTTTTGTTCGAAAGATTTGCGTTTTTAAGATATTCATTTAGAATATTTTTCGTGTTTTTCTTTTTTGTCATTAGTGCGCAATTTTTAATTAGAACTAAAATTATTTCGAATCGAAATCTTGTTCTTTACCTCCCAAGTTTTCCACACATTTGTATTTTTTTATCAGGATATTGCTCGAATTTCTGTTTATAACATCCGGGCAGCGAAATCTTTTATGAAACTTTGACGAAGAACCCAACTTTTATAAAAGTTGTCTTTTATAAAAGTTGAGGTATTACACTGTCATATTTCTCGTCAAACTTCTTTTATAAAAGATCTTTGTCAAATAACTTTCATAACCTAAAAAAATAAATAAAATCTTCAAAATGAAACTTAAAACAGGAGCGAAAAGCAAAGAATGGCGAAAACAATACTATCAACAAGGATGGGGTGCATAATTGGCACTTTATTGCCGTTTTTTCGCCAAACCGTAAAGTTTCAGCTATAATATATAAGAACCGAAATTTCTTTTCTTATAGTCCACAATGTATTTTCAAGTTATTTTCCATTATGAGACAATTTTTTTAAATATCTGTAAGATTTTGTGACTGTATGCGTAATACCGAACAAAGTTTATAAAATACATTTTAAGCATGTATTCAACTGACATTCCATATTACTAATATGGGAATCAATGCACCACATAATGACATCATCAGCGAATAGCAATTATTAACACCAAAGCACTTCTATAGGAGCTTATATTTCCATACCCTTTTGAAAGACTTGGGCAAATTTAGATATACCGCCGCAGTGTGTCTTGTTGGTTTGTGATTCTGGGAACTCTAACACACTGGGTGAAGTACAATGTTTGATCAATAGTGCTGTGAGTCCTACGAAAAGCATATTGTTCCGGGGGAAGCAAATCATTAGAAAGCAAATGATGCGTCAAACTCCGTAATACAATGCCTTCAATCTGTTTGCAAGTAATGCAAGTAAGAGAGATAGGTCGGTAGCTTTCCGTTGAACTGACTTTCTTGATGGGTTTGCGTATGGGAATAATGATGGCTGATTTCCATTGTCTCGGAAATTTACCAGTTTGCCATGGCAAGTTAAAAATATGTAAGAGTCTCTCCCTACCCAAGGCTCCAATGTGGGACAGGAAATGTCCGTGAACACCGTCTGGGCTCAAACAAGCTCTCCGTCATATTAGAATTTAGTATCTGATTATTCGGGGGATTGTAAGGATTTTTGATAGTTATATTACGTTCCTAAGAAAGGATAGTAATACCTAGATATCCAAAGCTGAAAGTTTCAGTGTTGATATCCGGGAGCCTCTGAAAGTAAACATCTGGGATGAGGAACATGAGACCACCTCCCCCTGACACCCTTCCTCTACGGACTATACTATAGCCCTTGACGTCCAGAGGACGCTTCTCGTTTAGTTTAGTCTCCTGAAGTGCAATAACCTCTACATAAAGTCCATCAGCGATTTCCAAAATCTGGTCGAGCTTTATCCTATTATCTCCGGTACTAAGTCCGTTAATGTTCCATTGAAACAGACGAATATATCTTGAAAGGCCTTGGCAAAGGGTAGTATGCAGCTTCATTTGAAGTGAAGCACAACTAGGGCTAAAGACTGACGTGACCTCGATGCCTGTTGGTCCGCGGAAGGTATTTTATTTCCCTTCTACCACCTATTGAGTAACCAATAGAGGCATTCCCCTATCCGCCACCTGGGGACGCGCCCTCTAGGGGTTACAGGCTCCCCCGAGGGAAAAATTTTGTGTATGAAACGATGAAAATGAAATGTGTGAAGTGGTGTAATGTATGAAACGATGAATATGAATAGTATGAAGATGAAACGATGCATCGTTAGCAAAAGGTATCTGCAGGAAAATGAAATAAATGATAAATCCAAAATAACTCGAATCCTCGGGAGGTTTTGAAATGATGAATCCTCAGGCAAATAGAATTGTCAAGAGAATGAAAGAAATCATCTTCTGCAGGTGGAATTCCCGATTCTTGGCCGCAAGGAAATAAATGAAAGGATTATGGTGGCATCTATTGGAAAGTACGGAAACATGGCAAGATGTGTCCTAAAACAGAAGTAAGGAAAAACATTTTTAAAAATATGACGAGACACAAGCTAAATAATAAAAACAATTTAAAGGATTTCCCTTGAAATTTGTTACATGATAATTTTAAATAGCACTAAAGCTATTTAATTAGTAATTTCAAACAGGAGAAATTAAATAAATCTTATAATTATATATCGATTAATATATACTAAAAAATCTACTACATACAAAAAGACTGCTGAACAAACATGCCTTATAATAAAAAATTACAAATTTTAGAAAAGTATATCGAAAACATTAAAGATGAAAAGCAATAATTATCCGAAAGAAAATGTGTATCCAAAATTGTAAAGAATAATGCAGTTAAGAGTATCGGAATCAAAGCTAGATTTTCTGATTCTTCAGAAGTTTTTTTTCAACAGTAAAATAAATATGCACATTGTGCATATTTATTACACAACCATGTCAATTGGCTCTAAATCTCATTCTCATTACATCGTAAGTTCCATAGGTAATTATATAGACTGCTAAAAGTAAATAAACGTCTAAAGAGTCTATTTTCCTACATCAAATTTTAATACTATCATCTATAAAGATAAATTTATAAAAAAAAATATACTCCAATTAGGTAGAATCAAAGTTATAAAAATATGTATTGTTATTGAAATATCACAGTACAAGAATTGAAACTTTTATCAGTGGACTTATATACATATATATATATATGTGAATGTGTGTATATATATATATATAACTTTTTTTTCTTAGACAAACCATTGAAAAACTGAATATGAGTGACATATCTTTAAACGGGACACCCCAAAGTATCATTCATTTTAACTTTGAAACTTTACAAGGCCCTTTCTACACTTGTGGCATACAGGATCGATATTTTTATACTGATTTGTTAAAAACATATAAATGTAATGTCTCAGACCTCGAAATGAATTTTTGAAGAAAATCCTACGATACCCTCAATCAAATATCTCCTGACTAAAGATGTGAATAACGCACGGAACGAAATGCGTGCCATTCCGACAGTAAAAGTTTACGTATCTTACATACAAAGGAGTCAGATTCCCGTGTAGTTTGTCTACTGTTAATATCGAGGGAGGCAAATCTTCACGCTTTGTCGTATCTAGAGTTATCTACAACTTCAAAATCCCAAAACATCTACAACTTCATTTCTCAAAGAACGAGCCTTAAAAAAGACGGTTAACTTACCTATTCACCATTCACTTCTATTGACGACAAGGCTAGATTCTTGAGGTTGTTCAGTAGAAGGAACCTCCTGAGGTTTGACTCTTCATTTCTTATAAAAGACAACTTGTAGTCTGCCCACTCCAAAATGTGGATTGGTTGCTCGTCTTCCTCATCATCAGAATCTGAACTGGAACTGGAAGAGCAGTTTGAACACGACGAGCTGGAGCTGGATGATGAGTCATCGGAGGAGGATGAAGGCAACGATGATGAATTGTCTTCCGCGTCATCGGAGGAGGATAAAACCCTGTCGTCGGAATTAACAAACAACTCTAAAACGTCGTCGGAATTAACAAACAACTCCTTCGAATAATTATCATTCGAACAATGCAGCTTAATTTCTAGAGGGCTGTCTTGATTGCAAGTCCTCTTCAAATGACCTAGTAATGAAGGGCTGCAGGAGGAAGATGAAGAATTGTCATCGTCGTCATCGGAGAAGGATAAAACCTCGTCGTCGGAATTAACAAACAACTCTAAAACGTCTTCGGAATTAACATACAAGTCCTTCGGATAATTATCGTCCGAACAATGGAGCTTTCTTTCTCGAGGGCTGTCTTCCTCACAACTTCTCTTCAAATGACCTAGTAATGAATAAAGAACAAAAAATTTTTGTTTATTAAATTTTCGCATCTGAATCATTTGTAGTGGTTCTTTCTGTCAGATAAAGCACGCATAAGTGGATTGCACTTAAGGGGACTACTCTTAAATCTTCAAAACATTCTATTTTTTGAAAAAAATATATGTTAACCTATATTTGACTGTGTCCTATATATAGGACAGCATACATTTCTTGCTCATACTCATAATTGTTTTTCTATTCCGATTATTTTAGGATTACATTACTGTGAAAGGATCCCTCGTTACACTTGCTAATTTTTAATTTTTAAACATTTATTTATTATGAATTTTTAAAATATGCCAATTTTGAGAGTTTTTGCAGGAAAATGGATAAAATTAAGTTTAAAAAATTGGATGAAAATATATTAAAATTCTGCCTTATTTTCAATTCTGTAGATGTTTAAGAATATGTAAGGTAAAAATCAAGAAGAAAAATCAATAAAAACACGTTTTTTAACTTCGTTTTTACAAGCGTCCTATAAATAGGACAATGGTCAAATCCATTTCTACATTCTTCTGCCATTCCGTCATAGCTATTACAGTGGATGTCACATTTTGCCTCATGAAGCGATGTACAGGGAAAATGCTGGAGATACTGGAATAGCACTAGTTAGTCGAGCAATGCCACGAAACATATACTTTGAGATAAAATATATATATATATATATATATATATATATATGCATTGTAATGACAATAGCTCTATTGATTCGGATCGTTATTACAAAGTACGTCCAATATATGTCTTACTGAATGAAGTTCTACAGTAGTTTGGTGAATTTTCTGAACATCTAAGTATTGATGAAAGAATGGTGCGCTATTACGGAAAACATGGCTGCAAGATGTTTATGAAAGGAAAACCAGTCAAATTAGGATATAAGTTGTGGATACTGTCTTCTTATGATGGATATCCATTTCATATCATTCGATATAAAGGAGCGCACAATGACCCAATCATATCTAGGACTGAATATTTGGGATTGGAAAGCAACAACAAATATGATCCTCAAATTTTTGAGAAGAAAATTAAATCAAAAGTGCAAAAGAACAAAGTTCCATTATCTCAAACAGTAGTGGGAAATTTGCTGTCAATTGTAAAGAATTCAGCGCAGCGCAAAATTTATATGGATAACTTTTTTACCTCCTATGGCCGTTTCGTTAGACCGTGAAAAGCAATTACATTGCTACGGGAACTGTAAGAGAAAATAGAATGACTAAAGCCCACTAAAGTTAACTAAAATAATGGCCAAAATGGATCAAGGTATGGCATATTGGAAATTTGATGAGAGAAATGAAACTGCAACAGTTCGCTGGATAGATAATCAGGTTGTATCATTGCTCACGAATTTTGAAGATAAAGGATGCTATTCGAAGGTACAAAGAAAAGTAAAAGGAGACCGACAAAAAGTTGGCATACCAGCATGCGTAATTTCTCCAATAAGTATGAAAATGGTGTAGACTTACTTGACAATCATATGGAAATCTATTTTTCCTCTATACAAGGAAAAACGTGGTACAGGACATTATTCTTAAATGCTTATGAAACTGCACTAATTGCAGCCTGGAAGATAACGAAACTGTTTAATCCAACAGAAGCTCTTGAACTTCTGAAATATCGAAGAACTATTACAATAAATTATTTAGGACTCTCTATACCAAGGAATTAGACAGTTAAGCAATTAGGTACCCAACTAAGAAATCCAGAATTTTTGAGGCTGCAGAGTGAACACATTATTGGTAAAACCCCCAATGGAAGATAACGCCATTGTCATCTAGAGAACTGTACAAAAAAAACGAGCACCTGTCTGCAAAAAATGTGATGCTGGAGTCTGTTTAAACTGTTTTTTACCATTTCATTTGAAAGAAGAAGTTTGTGTATGGAAAAAAAATTAGTGTCATAGCAGTGGATTTGACCGTCGTCCTATATATAGGACAGCATGTAAATCTGAAGATAATAAAAATTTGGTAAGTTTTACAATATTATATCTTTCTATGTGTCTTTATGAAGCTAAACCACATTTTTTGAACAAAAAAATAAATTTATTCAATACTTGGTCAAATATGGGTTAAAGCCTGATCATTTCTGAACAAAATAAAGCGAAACGCAAGAAAATATTCCGCTTAGTTCCGGAGATATTGATATTCAAAATATTTTATTACTGATCATGTTTATGGTAAGAAAAATTTTAAACTCATTTTTCTCAAAATGCAATTTTGCATCATTCCGCAACTGATATCTCAAAAACTATAAAACATAATTCCATGACATTTTTATCACAGCATAATCATGTTATTTTATTGGGTCTGAACTAGAATTATTGCAATCACTGCATATTTTGTTATTTGTTCAGGGGTAAATTAATGCAAAAATTTCAGGAAATTTTAAGTATATTTTGAAAAGTTTTAAAAAAATTGAAAAATTTTTTTTATGTTGATTGTTTTAGTTTAATTGTATTTTGAATTCTTTATTTTAAATATAAAACAGAAATTATACACTTAAGTGTAAAATTAATTTCATAGTTCTGCGCGCAAACCAGTATACAATAAAAATACTTAAAAACAATGTATATCTAAAGCATTTAAAAAAATTATTTAAAATTATTTTGAAACTTGAATATTTGTTTATTAAAATGAATATATCAATTTATCATATACATAAAATTTAGAAAAATTGCTAATAAATTGAAATAGTTACAAAGAGTCAAAAAATATGAAACTATGCCTGTATTCCTCTACTTAAGTCGTGAGCCCCCTTAAGATTTTCAATATAATCCAAATTAATGCAAAAATGTAAGAAATGTGTATTGAAATCATTACATCAAATGTCTCTTGTTTAAAATGTACAGCTCTAATGTAAGTAAGTAGAAAATTATATATAATTTGGAAGAAATTTTAAAAGAACTAAGCTAAGGATCAAATATCCTCAGATTTTTTAGAGCATCTAAGAGATAAAAAAGAAAATAAATGATTGTTGATATCCAACTTAGCAGACAAATTTGGCTTTCTGGTATTGGCTATATTGTCTATGATTGGAGAGTGCTCTTTCCAGGTATGAAATGAAACTCCAATATAAAAACAACTAAATTAATAATTTGTAAGTTTTAGTGAATATGAAATATTTGCATTATAGAAATAATTTAAAACATAAATTCAATGAAGCACAAATATTGAAAAAAAATATTCCGATGCAGTGATATACAGGTAAAAAAATACAATGTCAGGAAAGAAATGATATTCTCTATAATGCAAATTCCAATTATACTTAAAAATATAAATAAAGAATTTTTCCAAAAAAATTGACAAATAGTAACTGTGTTCACAATGGTAAAGAAATAACATTTCATTACGTTCTCAAGGGACATTGAATGTAATGATGTGACAACTTAAAATACAATCAAAATTTTAAAAAATTGGGATACTGAATGTACATACCTCGCTTCTCAGTCTGGATCGCCATATCCTCAAAGCATGTTTCTCTAGTTTCTGCGGGATCATTTGTAGCACAAATATTTTCCATTGTTCTTTAACTAGTTTCGCAGTTTCTTCAATTTCAAATAGCAAGACACGAAACCGGTTGTCAATAATAAACTATTCGCAAGTATAATTACAAAATAAACGTTGATTGAACAGACGAAGGAGATCAAACTATGCAGCCACCTCTCAGCACGTCTAAATGTGTACTAACAAACACGCTCTTCTACAAATTCCCTGGTCATCTAAAATCTTTCTGATTGGTTATTTCTCAGACTCACATATTAACCCTTGTTTGTCCAGTTTATCGACACGTGCAATAATTTAAATCTTTTAATCCCTTTAGAATATTCTTAACCCATTTCCGATACACCTGTCGTAACGACAATACAACAAAGGACACCCTGTTCTACAAGGTGGTCTTTTTCATTCACACCAGCCCAAAGAACTGTTATCAGTGCTTTTTCGTGGTATTGTGTCAACGACTAACTGAGGCCTTCCCTCCGTGGGATACGTTGAAATTTTGTTATCATAACGTAAGTAACTTATGTCATAATGTTATTTTGAAAAAAAATATTAATCTTTTTCAAAAGTCCAGAGAAATCACACATGCTTTCTATTACTTATTTCACTGACGAATTGAATTTATTTTCAAATTTTGACATTATTTTTTCAGAATGTATTGTTGTTTTTATCAATGCCTCTTTTGCAGAAGTGCCACAAAAAGAAAAGGATAACATGGTAACTAATTTAACAATCCTTTCTACTGCTTGTGTGTGACATGATAAATAATTAAACACAAGACGTTGACTCTCGTAATCACATTCTTTTGCTTTCTTTATAAACTGCTCCAGTTTGTCATCCCAATTATGCCTCTTTTTTGGAGGTTTTGTTACTTTAGCATTATTCTATTCAATCGTATCATAATAATCCTTGGCAACAAAGTATATACGTTAAATTAAAATATTATTCATACCTCGTCCAATTTCAGTCCTTGCTTTTAGAATCCGGCGTAATCCGAGCTTTTTTGCAAGACTGCAACCATCTCATGTCATGTAAAGGATGACATTTTCAGAAGCAGCAAAGTATGCATATCTTTGAATGACTGTAGCTTTTGTTTGTGATCGAACTGGAGTATAACAAAAATTGATGTAACAATTGAAAGCGCCGCACTTCAGAATGTTTGTCTCAATAGTTATAAAGAAAGAAGCCCAGTTTTTAACAGAATGAAAATTAGATGAGAACGAATAAAGAAATGCAAAATGTATGTAGAAGAAAATCTAAAGCTAGTTACAGAAAATAGTTTTTTTATTGACGTTAGGAAAGTCAAGAACATTGTGCAAGAAAAGAAAGGAACTAAAATTGAAAAAAAAACTTATCGAAGTACATATATCAATTGTCGATGAGCTTGGAAGAAATTTTTTCGGACATCTAACACCGATTTCTTACTCTGGAAAAGGTATAAAAGACAGCGTAATGGCGTTTTTCAATGTTAACAACCAACACTTGAGCATAACTGCTATTGGATGTAATAAAATTGCCGTTATAAGCTATTACCTCAATGAGACTCTTAAAAATGCAATTGACGCTGTCATTCAAAAAAATGCATAATTTGTAGCTCCTGAAAATGTCCTTTGTATGATATCAGATAATCGCAGTCATGTCCGATAACTTGTATCACGCAGCAAAGTTATAGCAAGGTCTGAAAATGAAGCAGACATCAGAAAGTTTTTAATGAAACGCATGATCTTTGATCCAAGGATTATATTGATACAATTGAATGGGAAAAAGTAAAAGTAATATACTATCCTTTCATGAAGTATATTTCTGATGACAAATTAAAGCAGTTTAAAAAACAAGCAAAATTATCTAGTCGTGAGATCCAACGCATCGATTTTAATAATTTACCATGTCCAACACAAGGAGTAAAATGTTTGTGAAATTTGTTACCGAGTAATCTTTGTCCGATTGAGGCAAGAGATGCACTGATAAAATCAAAAATACATTCTCAAAATTTTAAACAAAAAAAAAATTATATTTGTAAGAGAAATAAGTGATGAAAACCATCGACTTTTAAAAAAGTTGATTACTTTTTCCAAATAAAGTTCAGCTTTTAAAGACATTTTATTTTTCTAAATAAATGCCTTTTTGTTATTCTATCTAATGCCGATCTATTAGTATTTTCTCTTTCATTCCAGTGTGTAATCTAAGGAATGTTACTATAACAAAAATCTATTACACTATAACAAAAAAAATATTAAAAAAAAATCGAAATCTGAAGAGGGATTTGTCCGATACTATTAAAAATTCGTATTTATATGCTGCGAAAATCGCGAAATTCTACAAAATGAGTTCTTCTATAATGGCATCTAAAAATTTGCAATACTTAGAATGTCCAACGTTTCTGTAAAACTATTATACTCTGAATATTGTGATTACAAAATAAATATATATATATTAATTGTACTATAAAAATAATTTAAAATGTAAAATATTTTCAATTTTTCATGACAATAACCATATTGAAGTCCTTTGTGGCAACTGAAAATATTTTAGTAGAGCATTAAAATTTTACGTTAAAAATTCTAATCTCAAACGGCAAATTTCGCTGGTTATAGAAATTCTCTATGTAAGAAAACATTTTTTTGTTCCACCCTATTGCACAGGAGGGATGGGTCAGCCGGTACCATCCTGTTGCTGAAATCTGTTTTTCTGGAACCACTCTTGCTAGCATCGTCCATTCGCTGCATCCTTTCGATCCAGATGTAAAACGAACTTCCGATTTGCCCAACCAGCTTCTTTCTGTCGGATGACACGAACTGTTTCAAACTGTGAAATATGCACGTAGTAAACACGAATCTTTCGCCGAGCATTGTTACGGTCGACGTAAGATATTCGCAGTCGAAATGCAGCAGAAATTTTCAGCATCTGATCGAAATTTCACCTTCTACACATCTGCTGGATGCGATCTGTATAGATTTCCAAGGTCCGGTCAGGAAGAGCATTAACGACTTGAAGAGCCATTTCCCTGATTAGTCCCGGATGATGATCATGTTTGGAAATACTAATCAACAAATCCTCCCAGAAATAAACATGTCCGAGACACATATTAGGAGCGAGTCAACTAAGAGGTATTTATGGCTCAACGTCAAAATTAATAAAATCACGTTTCCACACATAATTAAGCGGGCTCTCTCGCTTTAAACGTTGGTTACTAGTCCAGTTTAAAATGAAGACTGAGGTACCATTATAGGAACCAAAAATTCTAAGTTTATTAAAATGTCTGTAGGAATTTACCTCAAATCTCATAGACAATGGCTGGATATCCGCTTCATAAAGAACCACATCGTTAGGGCAACTGTTTCTAAGTCCCGTGATAATTCTCGCTGCACTGAGCTGCACCCTCTCTACTTTCTTCAAGTTTGTAGGTGAGGCCTTTTGAAATGTTTGATATCTGTATTCAAGGACAGGACGAACTACGGTGATAAAGGTTATTCTAAGACCAGAGGCTTCAGATCCCCAATCTCTGCCAGCTATATATTTTAAGATCCGAAGTCTCTTTCTTGCTTTATCAGCAAGTTTATCAATATGTTTATAACAATTTACTTCCGGATCCAAAGTAAATCCGAGATACATAGGAAATTTATTACAGTACAAGCGCTTTCATTTTAGAAAAAGGTCAGAATAATTTTGAGATGCATGTTAGTGGTAAACAAGCAGCTTGAGGAATTGGAGGCTCTAAAATTAATTTTGTGTTTATAAGAAAACTCCTGAATTAATTTTAAGTAAGAAATGCAAAAATAAGAGTCTAGACGTAACACACAGCATAACAAATTATACACTGAATATATCAGTAATCTATTAATTGAATGTAGGTGTGAAAAGTTATACTAAATGTATCTCTATTTAAATAATTATTGTTTTTGTCTAGCCAACATAAATCTTTGTAATATATTATTAAGGCAGTCATAAATGTTAGTTACAGCTCGTGTAAAATATACTTATTTAACATTGTTATTGTACATAAAGATATAACAAATATTATGAAAGAAGTATGTCCCTTATTTTATCCATTTAGTAAATATATTTAAAATATTGTAACAAATATTTAAAAAAAACATGTCCTAGATAAATATCTAAGGAAATGAAATAGGAACAACTTCCTTTCTTATATCATAATATACAAAATAGTAAAATAAATCTAAATAAGAGTAAAAGGAGGTGTGAATCTGTAACACATTTAATCAAAATAACCATCAAAAATTGGTCATTTGAAAAAAAAGAGACTTTAACAAAATGGGAACGGTAATATAAGGGAAAAAACTTTTGAGTCTTTTCGAATTAACTAAGCATGAAAATTTGTCTAATGAATCATGGGAATAAATTTGTGAATGATGTTTCGCATTCAGATAACTGTGAGAAAGAAATAGAACTCTCTGAAAAGTACAAAATATGTCTCGGTTTTATTGTAAAGTAATTTATATCCTCATGCGAGTTAACTATTCATGTTCTCAAATAAATTCTCTACTTATAGTTAAAGCTTTTTTTGTTGTCAAAGGGAAAAATTGTAAATATTTCAATGGATACCATACATTTAAAGTGTCTGTGAACTGGTTTCAATTTTCTTAAATTTTTGGCGTATCGTTATGTATCTCACGAAGCTAAGTAATTACCATGGGTAATTTTTTCAATATGTGCAAATTAGAAAAAAATAATAAATAAAAATAAATAAACTTTTCTGTGAGGTGTTTTTAATGATACAGAGGCTGTTCACACATTTTTTAGACGATGTATATTGTATTCACAAAACTAAATTACATGAAATTCTTGTGTTTTAAATGTTCTATTTGACATCTCTTATTCTGAACTATCTTTCGACACTGCAATTTCCAGAATAATAATGCCTTTTGAAGTGTCAGAAGAGGTATTCTATTTCATTCCTCCTGAACAGCTTACCAGAGTCCTGTAAGGGTTTTGGGACGACGTTTGGATAATGCAGATTTTAAAAGTCCGAAAGCACAAAAATCCATTGGTGATACATCGGGAGATTTTGCAGGGATATCAGTGTATGGCCTTGAGTTTTTTGTTCCATTTCTTTTAGGAAATTTACAGTGTATTTTGATGTGTTACTGCTAGCTTTGTCCTGATGGAGACTCACAGATTGATGGCACTGTGGGTAAAGCGATGGTATTTCATTCAGAAAAATTGGCGATAAAATATGTTCCTAATAGTATTTGGAGTTAATCTTGACATTTTTTTCCACTCTCTTTATTTTTAACTTGACATTATAAGAAATACCAGCAACAATCATGAATCCCTTAGAAAAACTTTCTTTCGATTCTTTGAACAAGGTACTTAAATTTTTTTCTCCCCTTTTATGAAAATAAATGGCTCTTTTTTTGTTGCAATCATTTCATTACACCCATGATTCATCTATTGTGACAATTGTTTTCCATTTTTCTTTGGATAAGTGTTTCTCATATAGAATTCTGTAGCGTGTCCTGCGTTCAGCGATATGATTTGGAATAAGATGATGCATATTGCATTTTTTCGCTTTCTTAAGATTTAAATCAACGTTTATCATTTTGTTTACAGTGGACACCGAGCATTTTAATGATTTTGCAACTGTCATTTGACTAGGGGGATTTTCTTTTATCATTAAACAACGTACCTTTGCAATAGTCGAAGATGTCCGTTTTTTCCTTGGATACTTGTTTGGAATTTTTGTCCCACTTGAGGCTCCAATTTGACGTTTTTTTCCTTTCTTGTTGACGATATTACCTATCGACGCTTTAGGTATCACAAAACCATTACTCTCACATCGTTTTTGGATAACGGAGTATGCATATTTCTCTTCGGAAAGAGCATAAATGTAGCCTTCGAACCACTGCTTTGTTAAAACCGCCATTTTGTATAAAAACAAAACTTTCAAGCCGCAGACGATAATTTCGACTTTTAAAAAGATAGTTCAATTGCAATTATTTCTTTTGCAGCAAACGAATTTTTATTACCGCTTACCAAAATCGTCTAAAAAATATTTGAACAGCCTCTGTAGCTACTGATTTTTAACAATATATTTAGTAAAATAACATTTTACGGACAGATTTTTATTTCTCAAGTAATAAAAGAATGAGGAAATCCCAGTTTCTTATGTTTGCACTAGGTTCTCATGCCATAGTTGTTAGTGTCGCGATTTTCTCCGAAGTGATCTCAGTTTGGAATTCAAGCCAAAGCGTCGACTTTCCTGTGCTGTTTCAAATTTATGGTGCTGCCCTAGCAAAGTAGCTAACTAATCCGCGGTATGAAATGTTCCGCTCACAAATGTTCTCAAAGAAAAGTACCTGCTACATAGAAATTAAAGTTTTAATGTTAGTTTCTTTTTTAACCCTTCAGCGGGCACGCCAGTATACAGAGTGCAACATTTTCGTAATTTTAAATCATTTGTTTTTACATGTAAGGTTTGAACGTTCTAAGAAGCTTCTATTTATAGCTACACCCTTTCTAATGCAGGTCTGATTTTCTGACCCTTGTATTCAGTGGTAGTCCGGATTTAACCGTGGTAAATCAACGATTATACTGGATTGCAATACGAAAAAAGCAGGAGTTGATGTACTCGATCAAATGTGCAGCTATTACACGGTATCCCGCTTATCACAAAGATATTCAATCTCATTATTTTTTAAATTTTTGGACATAATAGGAATCCATTCGCAAGTTGCCCTTAGATCCAATAAACTGAACAGTTTTGAAATAAGGCAATTGTATTTGCATTCTTTGGTCTTTAATTATAAATATATCTCAATATTATAAACATTTTATATCTTGTCATAAATCGCAGAATTATAATTTTCAATTTGAAAAAAAAGGGTTATTACAAACGGAATATTCAAAGTTCAAAGAGACGTTGCACTTTGTGCCATGCCCGCCTGATGGTGTTCTGTCAGCGTACATGTAAAACATGTACGACAACAAATCTAATAATTCTTCTATTTTATATATTTGAATAGCAGAGTAAAAGCTGTGCAGTAATAACTATGTTTGTTAAAAAATGTATACGTTAAAACCATTGAAGATGCCCAAAATAATGTATAGACGACAAGCCTTTTAACAATAACATAAAAGTATTTATTCATTTGAAAAACTAATTAAAATTAGTTAAAAACAACAATGTCAATATCTTCATTCTTCACTGGTAACATTAGTAATACTCACCGTGTTTTTTCATTGAATCAATTTCTTAAAAAAACAGTCTATTTCCTATACTGTGATGGACTATCAAAAGGGATTTAAATGTTGAAATAATATAAAATACCTTACTTTTAGCAGACTTAATACAATATCTTGTTATCTTATCAGAATAGACACCAACTTCTTAATAAACGCATTGATGAACAGAGCAGCTTGACACTACCTAATAATACCGATATTCATCTCATATCTTCTATATCATCACCTCTATACACTCCTACTCATCACCTCTATATCTTTCCAGAAAGTATCCACGGCTTATACACGTGTCAAAAGCTGATATTCAAATATCGGGTTGTAACTTCTACGAAATACGACCTCTACTAGATACTTTTATGTTTAATTATAAGAAGTACGGCAGTCGGTCAAACATGACGTAATCACAAGACATTTGCGTCAGTGATTCGGCTTAGTTATGAATTGAATCGCTTTAACTTGAACCGGCTTAAAAAGGAAATGCAAAGTATGACGTCAAACTTCGGAAAGGCAAGTAATTAATGGACCTTTAAAGTAATTCTTAGTTCACATTGCTAACAAATCCCCCCACTTGTCTTTTCGACACAAAACAAGAAACGAGAGTAGATAAATCCATCACAGTTTACATCTCAGGTTTTCTAGTTCGAAGATCTCTATATAAAAAAACATTCTGTACTTGCTTCTGTTTTTACAATTGCTATCTGAAAAACTAATATACACATTACTACAAATTACAAACTACAGAAAAGAGTTAAAACACATAATGACTAAGACATCACTTCATTCAATCATAATCATATATCAATACATGCGTGGACGCCCACTCACACAAACTTATTCATACACGTAAAACAATTTGGTTTATCATCAAGAAATATATCAATCAACATTTTCAAATTCTTAATTTTTTCTTTAAAGTGTTTAAAATATTTGAGATCAAAATATCACGAAGTATTATTGCACTGTATATCTATAAATTACAACAATTCAGATAAATAGACACTGAGCATTAAACAAGTTTATATGAAACAAATTTTCTTGATTAGGGTAAGTTTTATTAAATTTAAGTAAAAAAAACTCACTATACTCTCAAAAGTTCAAAATGTTTTCAAAATGCAAAAGAAACAAAATGAGCATTTAACTTAAGAAAAAAAATTCAGAGACTCATGAAAAAATTTCATCACATAAACGTCTCAGCTCGAACCTGGTCAGAGGTTTGGTAAAAGGGTCATCTAAATTTTATTTATTCTTTATATATCTTATATCAAAAATATTTTGATAAACTAAGTCACGAACAAAAAATAACCTGACATCAATATGTTTGCACCTGGGGACATCAATATGTTCCGACTGGGGATTTGACGAAGTTGATGCAAGCGGTGTTATCAACAAATCGACTTGATTTTCTCACCAAGAACTAGCTTTCTGGCATAACACTATTTAGGATTCTATCAAACCACATCAGTTCCTTAGTAGCTTCTGCCATAGCATAAAATTCACTCTCCATAGTTAACAACGACACTCACTTCTCCTTAAAAGTCCTCCACATGACTAGAGCTTTCCAAAATAAGCTATCTGTCCCCCCATAGATGTCCTGTCATCTTTATTGGCAGCAAAGTCCGCATCAGTGTAAACCACTATACTAGGTTCATTGCATGTAAGTCTATGTTTATAATTGAGTGTGTGTATGACATAGCCCAAAAGTTTTATCAGACCATCCCAGTGAAACCTACCAGGATTACTCTGGTACTGGATAAAAATGTTAACGGCGTAACTTATGTCGAGCCTGGCTCTACTGACAACAAAAGATAGACAGCCTAATAAATTCCTATAAGGAAAATGTGACATTTCCTCTATTT
The DNA here is from genome assembly GCA_907164885.2 of Dolomedes plantarius. Lineage (NCBI taxonomy): Eukaryota > Metazoa > Arthropoda > Arachnida > Araneae > Dolomedidae > Dolomedes > Dolomedes plantarius. The sequence continues at coordinate 153,452,959 of OU015492.1, forward strand.
CAATATCTGATTGTGGACACTGTTTCTTTGAGAAGACTGTACCTTTGCTGATTGGAAGTTAGGAAACAGGTATGAAGAAACTAATAAACCTTTTACTAATATTGTCAATCTAAATCTACTGGCTTAACAAAACTTCACCCCCCTTTTTCTTCAAACTCAACCCCCAACAGCTATCTAGTCTTTCCCAAAATTTTTAAATCAAAATGTTTTTCCAACAATCCAATGTTGGAATGCCTTGTCTATTATTTTCTCGTCCTTTCCAAACAAAACTATGTCATGAACATTTAGAAGCAGAATTAACACACAATTAAAATCATATGCACAATTGCACCAATTCAATTTGCTAAAACCAAATTCTGTCAATACTTTATGAATCTCAAAAAACCATTCTTGACCACTCTGGTGCAGTCCATAAATAGCTCTATCTAACTTTCAAACTAAAGTCTCCTTACCTTTTACAACAAAACTGGGTGGTTGCGACATGTAAATGTTATCCTTTAATGGCGCGTATAGATAACCTCCTTTTGTGTCACATTGTCTGTGGGTTTAACCCTGTAAAACTACTAAAAGTGAAAAAAAGAAACGAAATAGACTAAAATTAATGACTGGGCTAAAAGTTTCTTCATAAGTCACTCCTTTTACTTGTTTAAAACCCTGTGCCACCAGTCTTGCCTTATACCTGGCCAGTTTGCCTTTTTCATCTCTTTTCAGTGTAAAAACCCACCGGTATCCAATTACATCTGTATCTAATGGTAACTTTTCAAGGTGCCACAGATGTCTTTCTGTCATGACTTTCATTTCCTCTCCCATGGCTTCTACCCATTCGTTATGTTGTGGGGAGCTCAAAGCTTGTTTATAGGTGTTGGGAATATTGATTTCATCTAGTCAGGAACTGGCATAACTTGTAGAAGCGGTAACTGGTTTATCTGAAATTATTCCCTGATACGAATTTTCACCGGAAAAATCGAAAATGTGTTCCGTGAATTTTATACCCTTATCTTACTGTACTTTAAGGCATCATTTATAGATCTAAGTCTAATGTTTGAACCTACTTCATAATAGTACACATCTATACGGTCACTCTTCGTTCGTGGGGCCACCTTTCTTTCCCAATCGACGCGTTTTAGATCTTGGTCTGGTAAGGGGCTTTCAATTTCATCAATGTAGGTTTCCCCAGAAACATTCCTTTCCACCAAATCATCATCATCACTCTCAAGGGATATGTTCTGACCTAGCGGAATAACTGAAATATCCTTTTCTCCCTTATCTTCGGAGTGTGGTTCAGTGTTGGAATTCTCATTGGGGCCCATCTATGCTCCACTGTCGCCCTCTATACCTTGCGAATCTTCACAAAATCTGACATTTATGGTTTCTACCACTTTGTTGGTATCAGGGAACCATATCCTGTAACCCTTGGTGTTAAAGGCATATCCTATCATAAACCCCTTTCTCGCCTTGGCGTCCAACTTCGCTCTATGCTGCCGTGGTACACCAACATATGCGATGGACCCAAACGGCTTCAAGTGGTTTACTGATGGTTTGTATCCACCAAAAAGTTCAAAGGGAGTTTTCCCTAAACCTTTATGGATGACCCTGTTCCAGACATAGGTGAAACTCAAAACTGCATCAGGCCAAAATTTTGTTTCTAATCCACTATCTGCTAAAAAGAATTTTGCCTCATTTGATACTGTTTGATTATATCTCTCTACAGACCCATTCTGCTCTGGTGTATACGTGTTCGTAAGTTCATGTTTTTCACCATGTTCATTGCAAAACGCGGTGAAATTGTTATTTATGAACTCAGTTCCATTATCCGTACGGATACACTTCACCTTTCGTCCTAGAAACCTCTCTGCACAAGCGACATTATTTTTAAAAATTCTAAATACTTCAGATTTTTCACACATAGGGTAGACATAGGATTTACCTGAATGGTCATCTACAGTTGATAAAAAATACTTTTCACCATTCCGACCAATAGTACTGCAAGGACCCCAAACATCCATATAAATCAAATCATTTGGGTGTTTACAACGTCTAAAATTTATAGGTTTAAAACTAACTCTTTTAAATTTATTAAGTGTACAGGTTTCCCATACGAAATCATGCCCCTCAAATTTTTCTAGACCCCGTATGGCATTCTTCCTGATCGTGTCCCTGATTGCATATGGACTAATCCAGCCTTCGATGTATTAACTCATCGTCAAATTTCCTGGACACACAGGCTCTGTAATCTTCCTTCTGACTAGCGATCTAGAGATTTTTAGGAATAACCTGATACAAGCCATTTTTTAATTAAGCCCAAAAAATGGTTTTTCCATATCGGTTTTTGACTCTTGCCCTGCTCTGACCACCTTCGAATCTGAGACTTCGGCTGTCCAAATCAGAACCTGAAATCAAATTCAATTTAAGGTTAGGTGAGTACATAACATTATATAAATGAAAATTTTTGGAACCAAACTGAAGATGCATAGTTCATTTGCCAATGATCGGGAATGCCATACCCTCGATAGCTACGGACAACTTATCGTCATGTATATCTTCAAAGTTCTTGAACCATTCCTTTACCTTACAAAAATGATGACTAGCTGCAGTATCGAAAGTCCACGAGTTTGAAGATTCCTCGAAATTGCTTACATAAGCTTGCACGTTCAGGACTCATACCACGTGCGGGAGACCGACTTCGAATTGGCGTACTTTTCTGGTAATGTGTCGTATTCCCTGGCGAAACAAATTGTCTAGGTTGGTACATAGGAAGTGAATCTTTAACAGAATATTTTTTGTCCATCAATGTGTCCCACTTGATTACACCTGTAACATATCACGTTCTTCTGAAACATGTTGCGAGTTACTGAAGAGTAGGCCTTAATCTCATGTACTTTATTACGGTCTTGTTCCCGTACGGGTAGTCTATCTTCCTCTGCTACTAACTCCACAAGAATATTCTTAAACTTAAACTTTTCATCTGGCCACCGTAATATGGACTGTGATATACTATCAAATGTTTCTGGTAAGTAGCGTAACAACTGGAAACTAACGTAAAGTTCATTAATAAGTTAATTTATTCCACGTAATTTTTCGACAGTTCTTGTTAAACGTGCTGCAAATAGGCTGATTTTTTCATGCGGTTGAATTCGGCTTGAAAATAACTCTGAGATCAGCTGCATATGTCGTGACCTATTGTCAGGTTCGAAAAATAATTTTAACTTAAGTCATGCCACACGAGCGTTTTCTATTCCTTCTATAACTTTCCGAAATTCAGGAGAAATATTCAAATAAATCAAGGAAACCGCTGCTCCAGCACGGAGATTATAATCTCTAAGATCGCGATACGAGATTTCAGAGCCAGAATACCCTGCATGTGTAACTACGCTTTTCACGGCATCGGCATCTTTACCAAATACACCTTTAACGCTATCGACATCTTTACTTGCTGCAACTATCTTTTCCTGCTCAGTTCTTATTATAGGTGATAGTTCAGTACATGCTACTATACCCCAGAATCCACGTTCCATAAGGATGTATTTCATATCTTCGGCCCAATTGCCGTAGTTATTTGCATTGAGTTTTTCTATCTGTGTCTGCATTTTCAATTATCTTTACTAAATATAAATTAATAAAAAAACTTCACTTGTCGTCTATATTTACTAATATTAACACTAAACTTAAAGCACCCCCCCCCATCTTCAGGGCTACTGCTATACTGCTTTATAACACTTTAAAAATTCAAAACATTTCAGGCTTTTAATCAATATTTTCATTGTCGTATCCTTCAATAACTTCGCTTGCCCATAACCAATCTATTGTAAGCGTACATGTAAAACATGTACGTCAACAAATTTAATAATTCTTCTATTATATATATATGAATAGCAGAGTAAAAGCTGTGCAGTTAAAACTATGTTTGTTAAAAAAGGTATACGTTAAAACCATTGAAGATGCCCAAAATAATGTATAGACGACAAGCATTTTAACAATAACATAAAAGTATTTATTCATTTGAAAAACTAGTTAAAATTAGTTAAAAACAACAATGTCAATATAATATAGGACCAATATGGCTCAATTTAATATAGGACCCATCTCGTCGAGGAACAAACTTTGTTAGAATGATTTTTAACTTTGCTGCTTACTGGATGAGAAGTAGGATATACTTTGTCTCAGGGGGAATACATGTCATCTTCTATCATCGGCATACTTCTTCCTTTGATTTTGTTCTTTTACGCCAAGATCTTTGATTCCATGAGAAATATTTGAGAACTTGTGTAAGTATGGCGTGATTTCTTGAGCAAAATCATCATTTTGTATTATTGCTCTAATGTCATGTTGAACATCATCAGGAGTTCTTAGTTCTCTACCGAACTGGAAAAAATCCGTCCAATGAGCACATCAAGCTGTATTGAAAGATAATAGTATGCTTGGTAAATTTTCTGCCTATTTGGTGTGATCATTTCCAACTAAAATTGCTATCCTAGGTTTCAAATCTCTATTTTTTCGTTCTACGGGATTAGCCTGAGGATGGTATACAGGAGTGAGAATTTCTTAAAGGTCAAGGATATAACACACTTGATGTAACACGGCGCTACACAATTGTAATGCAGGTGAAGTTGCATTTAACTCTAATAGCGTGAAGTTCAAATTGTTGGAAGCGTTCAAAGACTTGACATAAGTTATCAAGATGTTCTTGAAAGAAATATAATAACACGATCACGTCATCTAAGTAGGCAAGGGTTTTGACCTTAAGTCCGTTTCAGAAAAAGTCCACCACCCCTTCAAAAGTAGCCGGGATTATTTTCAATCCAAAAGGCACTTTGGTACATCGAAAGATTCCAAATCGACAGACAAATACAGTTGTTTATTTATCAGGATGATAAACTTTTACTTGAAGGTTGTTACTTTTCAGGTCGATTGTAGACAAGTAAGCTATTTTTTATCGCTTTGCAAGAAGTCATCAATACGGGGCAGTGGATAAGGATCAGATTTTGCATCAGCATTGAGTTTGCGTCAGTCGAGGCAAAGACTAAATTCACCGTTGGGCTTTGGTACACTATCTGGCCTAAAGTATCCGGACACACAGTGGAAAGATCTCGGGGAGTCCTGAGGCATATATTAATATGATGTTGGTCTTCCTTTTGCATTGATGACAGCCTACACACGTCTGGGGAGACTTTCCACCAGTTTTTGATAGGTGTCAATAAGAATTGACTTCCAGGCACCCACCACAGCTGAAATGAGTGCTAGCAGTGAGGATGGTCAATTTGTCTGGCTACGTAATCTGCGTTCTAATTCGTCTCAAAGGTGTTCGAAGGGATTTAGATTGGTACTCTAAATACCATCCCTTGGAGACGGCAAGTCCAGTTTTTGAACACCCATTTCGTCAAACCAGGCCTGCGCAAGTCTCGATGTGTGAATGAAACAGTTATTCTGCTGAAAGAGAAAGGGGTCTACACCCAAACATTTCCATAGAATTGGGAGAGCAGCATTTACCAGAATGTCCATATACATGCCAGATTTCATGTTTCCAACCACAGGAACTAAGGAACCAGGTCAAACCATGAAAAACTCCTCAATGCCATGATGCTGCCACCACCAAACTTAACAGTCGTCACAATGCAGTCACGTAAGAATCGTTCGCCAGGCATCTGCCAAACCCTGACGCATCCATCACACTGCTAGATTGTAAAGCTAGATTCATCACTCCAAAGAACATTTTTCCACATGTCCACTGTCCAATTACGGTGAACTTTGCAACAATGCAATCGACGCTTCGCATTCTGGAGAGTGTTGTTCGGCTTGTGAGAGGCGTTCGGCTTGTGAGAGGAACGTCCAAGGAATCCCAGGTTTTTTAACTCTCGACGAACAGTCCTGCTGCTAGCACTAAAGTCTGATGAACATTAGAATTACTGAGTGATTTCAATCAACGATGACTTGTGATTTTGATCCACTACCCTTTTCATAGTTCTACGGCTGCGTTCACTATTTTTTTTCGGCCTGCCACTTCGTTTTTCTGCAGTTACACTGCCTCAACGTTTCCATTTTACAATTACGTCACTCACAGTGGATTTTAGCTTTTGTAGAATGTCCGCAATTTCACGAATTGATTTCCCACAAAGGTGGCATCCCACTATAAAACCATGATCAAAGTCACTAAACTACTTTGACTTACTCATTGTCTCACAAAAGTATAAATATGACCTGACAAACCACTACCAACACTTTTAGAGCTTTCTATTACGCATCAAATTACGCCATCTGTCAGATCCACTTCTTTGGGGCGGTGTCCGTATATTTTGGCTAGATAGCGTATGAGCTCCACTGCAGCTGCATAAGGAAAGTAACATTTTTCTATAACCTCAGATGCAAGGAAAACATCATTTTTTTCTGTATCACTTCTTCTCTAGCAGGCGAGATTCTGGAAGGGTAAGTGACAATTGGAGGAACATCTCCCGTATGGATTCGGTGATCGATGTAAGGTGTTGGTTCTCCCCCCCCCCAGAATGACGATATCTTCATATTTAAACAATAAGGCTTTCAGCTGTTACCTCTGATTATTATTAAGACCTTCTCTTTCTTCTGGACGAAGTAAATAACGGTTCACTAGGTTAGCACTCTCTTGTACTTCACAGGATTGTACTTCGGCTTTCCCGAATTGAAGCTATAAAGTTTGAATAAATACACAGGGCAACAGTGGTTTTGGTGCCGGGTGCATTTGGAGCTGATTTCATATGAATTTGATGCCCTGAATTTAAATATGACATTAGTTTTTGCCTGGGAGCTCAAATTTCTAAGATATGACATTTTAGTGAAATATACGTTACACTATTTTAAGTTAAATCCATGGATCAAATTAAAAACTAAACATGGAATTTTTTATCATTATCATATATTTTTTAAATGTTAAAGGAACATAAAAATCATAGAGAATAATGCAGTAGTACTTATATAATTACACAGATCAAGAAAGAGGAAAAGTCATCGATGAAACCAACTAGTCATTGAACACTTCAGAACCTTCATTTCCGTGACATTCTTGAATGTATTTTGGAACAGTCCCTTTTTAAACTCCAGAAGTAACCTGTCATCATGGGCGTATACCATCTTCCTTCGTAGCGGTCCACCATCGTTTTAATGCCCTGGTGAAATCTTTCACCTTGTTTCTCACTGGTGTCTCCTAAATTTTCAGGAAAATGGTCTAAGTGGCTGTGTAAAATAGTGCACCTTAACCTTCCTATCCTGAATGGGTCGAATCGAGCCATTTTCATAATTTAATTCATGATAGCTCAAATGGATTTTAATTATGACAGCTTATTTTTTGAGAATTCCTCGAATGGATAAATTTGTTTAGTTTATAACTTTTTCAGACTTGGAGAATTGTTGTTTTTAACAACAAAAAAAAGTGACATTTTACCTGAATGGGTCTAATTGACCCATTTCAGTAATATTCACAGAAATGCATAAAAAGAAATTTATTATTTTTGGATGGTCTGTATTTCGAATAATCATTAATAGGTGGTGCTTCGATACTGATATACACATAACGTTCTACTTGTTTGACGTGTTTTGCCACTTTATTTTACAATATGGCACCTAGTAAGCGTGGTCTTACTGAAGAAGAGATCAGAAAGCTTTTGCAAGAGCTCATTGATCAATCTGATGAAGGAAGTGGTAATTATTTGAATGAAACTGATGAATCTGATCACTTATCCATCGAAGAGTATAATGAGAAAACGGATATTTCCGATAGAGAAGAAGAAACTGTGCGGTCACCATCTTCCTTCGTTAGTCGTAAGAAATCCGAATGGTGTAAATTCCCTCCAACTGCATAAAAAACGGTATGTACTAGCACATAATTCCAATTTATGATTATTTGATATTTATTTTATTTTATTTATTCTTATTTATTTTACTATATTTAAAATTTTCTGACTTATGTTCTGACTTTACAGACAGCATAACATTATGAAATTAACCCCTGGTCCTACACGTTTTGCAATTCAGCTTGATAACTGAACACCCCGTGTCAGCAAGCAAGGTTTTCTTGACAAATGACTTGATGAAATTAATTCTAGAAGAAACTAACCGAGAAATGAAGAGAGTGTGTTCAGAACAGAATAAAACCTACACATTGATTTCTGCTGAGGAACTTGAAGCTTATATAGGTAAAAAAATCTGAAACTTTTTTTGCAAAAAATTATTTATAAATTGAAATAAAATACAAATAATTGCATGATTTGAAATTCATTTATTTTTTTTCATTTTTAAGTTATTTTCATTCATTTTTTGACAGGTTTGCAAATTTTAGCTGGAGTCCATAAGTCAGCAGGAGAATCTCTGAAAGAGTTATGGAGCTAACAAGATGGTCGGGACTTTTTTCGTGCAACTATGTTTCTGCAACGTTCGACGTCGTGTAGATAAGCTAGCTGCAATAAGATCAATATTTGACATGTTTATTGTACAATTGCCAAAGATGTTCGTTCCTTACGAAAATGTAACAATTGACGAACAGCTTGTGCCTTTCTGTGGTAAATGTTCATTTTGACAATATTTACCATCAAAGCGAAAAGGGAAATACGGAATTAAATTGTGGTTGATGTCTGTTGTTAAAACAGCTGCATAAAATAGGTTTCAGCATTTTGTCGTGATGATTGTTCTAACTGTCGAATAACGACTTTTCCTTTTTTTCATCACTCCATAATTTTACTAACTAAACCAAATAATAGTAATGACATAGTAATTAATCATCATCTCACTTAAAAGCTAACTCAGTATTAATTAATAGTTGCACTACTGAAACCTATACTGGAAAGCCTTCTTATGGTGTGAGAGACAAAAATCAAGGAAGAAATGTTGTAGTGCGCCTAGCAAATTCGATTGAGGTTAACACTCGAAATATTACAGTTGATAATTTCTTCACAGATTATAGTCTTGCTAAAGAATTCTTGAAAAAATTAACTATCGTTGGAACATTCAGATAAAAACAAGTCATTTATTCCGTCTGAATTTCAATCATCGTGTGATAGAGAAACATTTTCCTCATTATTTGGTTTTCAAATGGATATGACTCTTGTTTCAGATGTGCCGAAAAGAAATAAATCGGTAATCCTTCTTTCAACTATGCACTATGAGGCCAAAGTTTCACACAAGAAAGAAAAGAAACCAGAAATAATTTTATGTCATAATGAAACTGAAGGGGGAGTAGATACTACTGATAAATTAGCTACTACGTATACATGCAAAAGGGGAACTAGGAGATTGCCTGTGTGTTTATTCTACAATATAATTGACCTTGCTGCAATAAATGTTTTTGTTGTTTTTATGCATATAAATCCTTCTTACAATCAAATGAAGTTATACAAAAGGCGCCTTCTTCTTAAGGAACTTGGTAATCAGCTGACCGAACCTTACAGAAATGTTAGGATAAAAAAATATTCCAGTTACAATAAAGAAGAAATTGGCAATTGCAGCAGGTGAAAAAGCAGAAAATAGCAGTACATTGAAACGAGGAAGATGCAAAGAATACGGTCCAAAGAGAGATCTAAAAACGTAAACGAGGTGTGCTTCATGCTTAAGTTTTCTTTGCCAAAAGCATGTAAACGTGTACTGTAAATCTTGTTTGTCTTAAAAAATGTATCAAGAAAAATGTAAGTGAAACATAATATATTTGTAAAATTGCTATTATTTCCCAAGTTTTTAAACCCTTAACAACGCTCATACAAACAAGAGGCTGTAACGGACGGGGTGAGGGGGTGGCAAAAATGAAGGGGAGATTATAAAAGAAATAAAATGTGTTGTTTCCATTAATAAACACAAAATATATAAAATAAAGCTATATAAAATTATTTTTTATGACCTAGAATAAATATAAACTAAACTGGGTCGAATCGACCCATACAGGCAAAACGTAACTTTTTTTCAACAGGGTGGAAAGGTTAATGCTCATGTTACACCGAAGGGATCTGAAACTGTTTAGTGTCTTTTTTACCAGTTCAACATAGTTTTCAGCTTTGCATTTGCCCAGAAAATTTCCGACAGCTGCAACAAATGAAGTCCCAGCTTTTCGCTCAACCTCATTCATGGAATTTACGAAGGCAGGTGTCGTGTTGCCTATCTTTAATATTTATTTTTTGGGCTTGATTCGTAAATTATTTGGGTTAGTACAAATTATTTATAAAGTAATAGGTATTTGGGTGCGTTGCGTTTTTAAGATTTATTTGGTTAAATATAACCCTAAGCTCAAGACAGATTGGCAACCGAACAGGTCAAACAAACTTTGCTTCTAAACCTTCCTTTAGATCAACTACACAAAACAAAGATGACGGACTCCAATGTAACAAAATAAAATTGACTTATTTACAACCTTATCTAGTTACAATTTAACTCAAAAACCAAATCACCAAATCTTAGTACACAGTTTATACATTTTACTAATCTTTTAGCATTTTCTCCTTGATTCATATCGAATGACATGTATTTAATTAAACCTACACCTTTTGGATTCAGGGAGGATAAATTTATTTATTTTACCTACGGCAAAGAACTACTCTCTCTCAAAATCTATATTTTATAAAAACAAACATTGATCCAGCACTAAATCATTCGAATTTTCGAGGTTGGGTCTGAACAAGACAAAAATGATTTGACACTCACTCAATTGGATGCTGACCGCACTGGAACACGTGTGATGATTTCATCATTGGGCTTGGGATCTCCTTTCTGTCTCGGGTAGCATGCACTCAAAATCTTTTTAAGGTTGTAGGCATCTATCGTCTGCTTCTTCCGCTCCCTTCATCTCCTTACAACTCAATCGGAACAACAACGGAAAATCGCCATTCTCTCCACCTCCATTCTCAATTTATTTTTCGGTGAAGGCAGCAACCATATTTTCGTCATCAGCAAAAACAAATTCTAGTCTCAGGATCAGGCGGCTCTCATCTCGGCACGCATCCACTCAATTTCTGCTCCGCTAAACGACATCTTTCTTTGGGAAACTCCCCAGGCAAGATCAAATTTTTCTCGATAGTTAAGATAACCACACTTCATCACCTGCGATGCTAAGCACCGGGAAAAGGGAACCCGGCCTTGCATGCATGTGTGAATCCCCGAAAAAACTCTAAGTCTTCTATTTATTTATTTTTTTATACAACAATGTCCACGCCTTCTCGTGACTCCTAATCCATTCAGGGTTTCAAAAATCCACCACTTAGCATCAATTTTCATTTCTTTGATTGGATAATCCAATAACTCATGCACGATTCCGTTGCGTCATAAAACAGACCACCCAAAGTCCAGTCCACGTGTTTTGCGGTCTACCTCCCAAACAGACCCAATAAATTTGGTTACAATAGGGTATTTTACTTTAATGTCAAACCCTGGTGCCATCTCCTTATCTGCGTCTGCAATCAACCTACCCCCTACCTCGCACCGCCGCTTTTAAATTGGCTAAGGCGTAAAGACGACTGTTCAGTCCTCTAATAAAAGGCAGCTTCCTAGCATTGTAACCAAAATGTGATGAAAACAGCCTTCGATCACTTTATCTCTCTAAAAAATTTAATTTTTCTTTAAAATCGAAAGAGGTTCATCACAGCAGGATCCTTAATGATTTGTCTTATTTGTGGGCCGTCAAATATTCCTGGTTTAATTTTTTCTGTGCTCAACTTAGGCATTTCCCCCCTATATACGCAATGCATGATCCGTTCTTATCAAGAGCCTTTTTAAACTGCTTCATTAGGCCCACCATGATGCAGTGGAGGAAAGATGATTTTCTCTCGATCAACTAAGGGGTCGTTAATGACATTTTTTCCATAACGTCCATGTTTTCTCTCTTAGGCCACTCTTTTCTATCCCAGTGGTGTGTTTTGTGTCTTCTATACAAGAGACACGAGATGCAAGGATATTTGGTGCAGCTACTTTGTTGTGCAAGGAGCAAGTTTACCATTTTTAAGTCCAAACAAATTCCCCCATTGATGTTCATGATAATTTATATTCTCCAAGACCAAAGCTATGGTCTTCTTTCATTTTCCTTGAGTGAGCAATCGGTGTTAAACCCTATTTGTTGCCATTGTGTAGAAGGACACATTTCAATCTTCGCTTTGAACCAGGGCCGCAGTCAGCTAATCCAGGACCTGGGGCAAAATAATACAGCGGGCCCCCTCCCCACTCAATATTTGAAAATTGTATACATGTTTTTAGTCAACTCTTATTTTAACCGGGCCTCCCAAGAAGCCCAGGAACCGGGGATTTTATCCCCCCTGCCCCACCCTGACGGCGGGCCTGCATTGAGTTGTAAATAAATATGTGCCAATCATCTGAAAAATATTCAGGAAGACCCATTTTTTCCAACAAGTTCCAGTTTCCCAGGAGGACAAATCAATCATATTTGAATATATTGAATAGTAAAAAAACATTGATAGATAAGTGGATGTACAGTGAAACCTCATTTATCTGGCTGTCGTTGATCCGGATCATATTTGTAGACATTATTTTTATTCAATGTTCACATTAGATAATAATTTTAACTATGGTAGCAAGAACGTAACTACAAGTACGCCAAATATTCGCTTTTTAGTTTGATTAAATGTAAAGTTCCTGTATATATTGTATAAGAAATTATGATAATTAAATGTTTTTTGTTGAGTTTAAGAAAGTCTTAATAGACTTACCAATTCTATGTTAAGAAATAATATTAAAAGTTATTTTTATATTTTTTAATGTCTTGTAAACAATACTATGCAATTTTGTTACAAAACAAAGTCTTTTTAGTTAAGGGTTTTGTATTGCTTATTACCCATATTACTCGGATTATCCGGATTTTCAATTGTCCGGATTGCCTATGGTCCCAGTTAGTCCGGATAAACGTGCTTCTACTGTATCTAAAAAAGTAGAGCTGATCGAGAAAAACCGATTTGATATTTAAAATCAGCGCCCCAAATATAGCTAAAATCTCTTCTAAAATCCTAGGCACCAAGAAAAAAAAATTTTTGTAGACCTGTGTTAATTATTACTGTGTAGTTTTTTTCATGAAAAGATGTAAGAAAGAAGGTATAACGGAATCCTGATGAATCGGTTTTGGAAGGCTAAACTTACTTCACCAATCTATTGATTCATAATATCAGTCCACATGATCATTATTGCATATAAGTCCTTGATAGCTAATTCCACCGTTCATATTTAATAAATGTCAAATAACTGTTTTTTCCCTCGCAGTTTCCTTCCGTTTCACACAAACAGGCCTAATGTTAGTCTTCAGTAAAGCGGCTATTCAAAAAGCAGATGCTGCCTGCATACATAATTGCTTCTTCAACCATTGAAATTTTACAACCATAAATTCTGCTCTATCTAAACATTTGTATCATTAAAATGGTAATGAGGCATTTTTGGCCTTAAATTTTCATTTTTTCATGCATTTTTGAAATACTTAAATCATTGCCCTATTTCAGGAATGAAGCATTATGAATATTAATTTAAACCTCCTTACAAGCATGTTTAAATTTCGTAAAATTGTCACTACTTTACGAAATAATATAGACAAATGTCTTCATATATGACCATGATTTCTTTCTACATGTCTGGGGAAGATCCCATTCCTGTCGTAAATGTCTTGTTAAATGAAACCGCTTCTAAAATATTCATAATTTGTATATTTACTCAATTTGTATATTACGTTCAATTACTCAAACCAATGCATTTTTTCGCTGCATAATGAGGTTATTGTAATTTTTCATTTCTATCAAAAAATTAAAATTATAAAATTAAAACTATGTAATATCCAAGACACTTATATTTTCAACATGAATATATGTGAGTTTATTTTCGTAACAACACTTTTAAAAATATCGAACAGATGCCGCGCCCGCGTTTCTTATTTACAATCTGGTTATGAAACAATAATTCTTTATAATATAAAAACGCAGTGAGTTCCTAAGATATAAAATGAAAATTTGAAAAAAAAAAAATAAGAAATATTAAAACAAAACTACACTGAATATTATTCATACGAACATATATGCGTTAAATTATAAATATGATCTCAATTTGTGCTAAATAATGACTTTATTGTAAATTATCTTTTTGTAAAAAATAGAATATCATGTAAAAACTATAACTTCACATAGTAACTTTGGAATGAATCATCATTTTTATCAAAAAAATTTGAATTTTGAAAATAATACTATGTAACAAGACGTTTCATTTTCAGCATGGATACATTAGTTAATTCATACGATCATTCATGAATTAAAAATAATCTCAAATTGCGCTTTATTAACTTTATTGTAAGTTATCTTTTTCATCAATATATTTGAATATAAAAAATAAAATTATGTAACTTGCAAGACGTTTCACTTTCAGCTTTAATATATGAGCACATTTTTTATAGCAACAATTTTAAATATATCGAGCACGTTTAAACTTTACAATCAAATTTCAAACAATAATAAGTACAAAGTGACTACCAAAGACATGACACCAAAATTTTTAAAACACGAGAAATATTAATACAAAACTAAGAAGAATGTTTTTCATACGATCATGTATGAATTAAAAATTATACGATCTCAAATTGCGATGCATATTAACTTATATAATTATAAATTATATACTTATAATTTATAATAACTTATATATTATCTTATTTATAAAAAAAAGAGTATTAAAAATAAATTTATGTAACGTCCGTGAAACAAAATTTTCAACTTGAATATATGAGTACTTTTCATAACAACAATTTTTAATATATGGAAAAGACGCCACACCGGCATTACATATTTGCAATCTAATTTGAAACACCAATTCGCTGAAAGAGAAATTAGCTGTGATTTGGCAAAATATGAAATAAAAGTTTGAAAATATGAAAAATATTAATTCAATACCACGACGAATATTATTCACACGATCATGTATGCGCTAAATTATTATTACGATATAAATTTGTTCTAGATAATAAATTGATTGTAAATTATCTTTTATATGAAAATACACTGCTGGCCATCCAAATTGCAACACCAAGAAAGACAAGAGATATCACAACAAAATTTATTTTGTAGATAACACGTTGACCAAGTATCAAATGATTAAATTTATAGACTTCTGTGAAGTGTGGTTCCTGCCAAAATCAGTAGTCAGAGTAGACTCCATTCTTGGAGATCACCGCTGCCACACGCCTCGGCATTGATTCAAAGAGACTTTGGATGAGTTCTTGGGGTACAACAGACCAAGCAGCTTCCACACGTTGCCAAAGTTGATCTGCTGTGGCAGCTGGGGATGGAATCTGGGTCAATCGTAGAGCAACCATGGACCACATGTTTTCTATCGGCGAAAGATCCGGAGAGCGAGGCGGCCAGGGAAGCAATTCAATCTGGCGTTTGACGAAGAACCGTTGGACAATGCGTGCCACGTGTGGTCGCGCATTATCCTGTTGAAATATGGCTGTGAGCAAGCCCTGAAGGTAAGGAAGGACAACTGGCTCCAACACCTCGGAGATGTAGCGCTGGCTGTTTAAAGTACCGGCAATGCGTACTAGAGGTGTGCGAGAGTTATATCCAATACCGCCCCATACCATAATACCCGGTGCAGGATCAGTGTGGTGGTGCATAACGCAGCTGTTCAGCATCCTCTCTTCACGGTGTCTCCAGACTCGAATGTGACCATCGTGGTGTTGGAGACAGAAGCGTGACTCGTCAGTAAAGACAATTTCATTCCATTCTGCCGTCCACATCCTTCTGTTATCGCACCATTGGCGGCGGAGACGTCTGTGGTTCTGCGTCAAGGGTAGACAAAGCAATGGACGTCTTGCGGACAGACCACTCTGCTGTAAACGGCGTCGAATAGTACAGGCAGACACTGGATGATGCGTTACAGACTGCATGTGCTGTGCTATGGTTCGTGATGTGACTGAGCGATCCGTCACTGCCATGCGCACAATTTGCCTGTCATCACGAGAAATGGTGCGCTGAGGTGGATGCGATCGAACACGCCGGTCCGTCGTATCCTCCTGCATCCAATGATCACATATCCGCATTACAGTTGTTTGGTTTCGTCCAACACGACTACCGATTTCCCTGAAAGATAATCCACAATCTCGGTAGGCCACTATCTTTCCTCTGTTGAACTCGGATACTTGATCAAAAGATGATCGCTGTTTTCGACGAGGCATAATTGATCGTTTTTTTTTTTGAAAAAACCACAAGAAAAACACAATTGCCGAACTTGAAATCGTCGAAATCTCCAAGCCTTAAATAGTGCTTTGAAGTGGCGCCACAGGCGCGTGTGATGTGCGTCTGCGCTGAAATTCTAATCATTTGCATATCTCACCTCCGCTATTGCATGTTGTAAATTTCATGTTATTTGCATGTTTCCTTCAGGGTGTTGCATTTACAGTGGCCATCAGTGTATTTGAATATAAAACTATGTAAGAAGACGCTTCATTTTCAGTTTGCCTACATAAGCACCTTTTTAAAACGACAATTAAATGAAAAATATAAAACATACGCAGACCTCGAGTCTCAAAATCCCAATCTAATTTTGAAACAATAATTCGTTAAAAAAGTAAATTTGCAGTAACTTCCTACGATATTAAATAAAAATTTGAAAAATATCAGCTACATTAATACAAAACTGCTTAGAATGTTATTCATACTACCTTGTAGTATTTAAAAATTATTCATACGATCTCAAATTGCTCTTTTAAGATCTTTATTTTGAATTATCGATTTTATCAAAAAATTTGAGTATTCAAAATAAAATTATGTAACAAGACAATTAATTTTCAGTGTGGATACATAAGCACCTTTTTAAAACGGCTATTGAAAGAAAAACATGGAACAGACGCAGTCCCCGAGTCTCAAATTCAAAATCTAATTTTGAAATAATAATTCGTTAAAAAAGTAAATACACAGAAACTTCTTAAGATATTAAATAAAAGTTGAAAAAAATCAGCTATATTAATACAAAACTATTTAGAATGTTATTCATACGATCTTGTATGACTTAAAAATTATTCATACGATCTCAAATTGCGCTTTTAATAACTTTATTGTAAATTATCATTTTTATCAAAAAATTTTAATATTCAAAATAAAATTATGTAAAATTCGATTCATTTTCATTTTGGATACATAAGCACCTTTTAAAAACGGCTATTAAAAGAAAAACATGGAACAGACGCAGCCCCCGAGTCTCAAATTCAAAATCTAATTTTGAAATAATAATTCATTGAAAATGTAGACACGCAGAAACTTCCTAAGATACTAAATAAAAATTTCAAAAAAAAATCAGCTATATTAATACAAAACTATTTAAAATGTTATTCATACGACCTTTTATGATATAAAAATTATTCATAGTATCTTTTATGATATAAAAATTATTCATACTATCTTGTATGATTTAAAAATTATTCATACGATCTCAAATTGTGTTTTTATTAACTTTATTGTGAGTTATCATTTTTATCGAAAAATTTGAATAGTCAAAATAAAATTATGTAACAAGACGATTCTTTTTTAGCTTGGATACACAAGATAATTCATACGATTATGTATGCATAAAAATTATTCTTTCCGTGTCAAATGGCGCTCCCGAATAACTTTATTGTAAATTTTCTTTACCATTAATAAATTTGAATATTACAAAATAAAGTTTCGGAAGAAGACGCTTCATTTTCAGCTTGGATATAGAAACACATTTTTCTGACAACAATTTGAAAAACATATCGAACGCTGCGCTCGAGTTTCAAATTTACAATCTGATTTTGAAACAATAATTCGCTTGGAAAAAAAGAAATACGCAGTGACTTCCTAAGATATGAAATAAAAATTTGAAAAACATGAGAAATATTAAAACAAAACTACGAAGAATATCGAAAAAAACGACAGTAAAAACCCTCGTACGACACACTAAAAAAGCGTTGCAAACTGTCTATTAGAACGAAAAACTGACAACCGGAAATAGTTCCAAGGGATTTGGAGTAAAACATTTATTTGCAAAGGAAAAAAGAGTAAAAAAAAACTTTGCAGATTATTCAACATTTTCTCCGTTATCCAGTGTTATTTCTGATATTTTATTCATTTTTAATATCTGAATTTTTATCTGATACATCATGAAGCAGAAAAAAACTTAGATTTTGAAACATTTTTGAAATGTTCTGGGAGAATTTTTTTCCATTTATCTCTCACTTTTTCAAAATTTTTTTTCTTTTAATTTTCTTTCTATTTACATACTTTTGTCATTCACGAAAATATTTCATGAATTATGCGTATTTTTTTTTAATTCGAGCTGAAAAATGATTAATATTCTTGCGGTGGCTAGAGATAAACTGTTAAAATTTATTTGAGAGATGCAAGACTTCTTTCTAGTCTGACGCCCTCATAAGTGATCTCTGGGAGATTTTGTTTTAACAAGTGTGTAAATTGAACTTAAATACATCTTTGCTTTCCCCAACATCAGCTGGAAATAAAATATGAAAGCGATTATGTATATTTAAAGTAGAGAGATACAGAGATTAATATCTTAAGGCTGTTGTGTACTAACCCTATTTGATTCGCCTACCTCATTGTTAATCTATAGAGATAATTTGCCTACAATTTAAAGGTGCATAAATGCTGATATTCCAATAAAAATGGAATTTTAAGATAACCTGAACTTTTCTACTCATTGCAACAAGATTCATTTTATAAATTTCGTCCACCAAAGGAATTTATGAGATTTTAAATCATACTATTCCAGATTTTTGTTCCTCAAATATTTAAAATTTTTAAATATTAATTGCATTTAAAAGAGAAAAAAATTCCGAGGTGTAAAATATCTTTTTCTATTATGGAGTAAAATTTTGTTTAACATTTCAAATCCAAGTCGAAATCCTTGGACAAATTTTCTCCATTGAGGTGAACGAATTCAATAGGGTTAGTACACAACAGCCTTAAATGTTGAAAATCAATAACATAATGTGTTGTAAATTACTTAATCAGTCATAAAAAATCAACTATTAATGAAATAACTAGGATTTAATTCCGTATTCCTAATAGAAGTCACATAGAAGTCTCAGTGAAATAAAGTCCATTCTGCAATTTATAAATAAAAATTCTGTTTTATATTCACTGTGACTAAAAATATTAAAACAGTTATTTATATGTAAGGCACGAAAATTCTGAGATAGATGATTACTATCTTTTAAATATAATAAGTTAATATCGAAATGTGTAGTATTTTGCTTTATCAGACAGCAAAAATCAACTAATAATTTGGAATAAAAAACTTATTTCATTATTACTTGTAGAATTGAAAGAAGTTCCATTTTATATTAAGTTATTGTATTCTATACTAAATTATTAAACATCCTATTTTATGTTGACATAAAATATGTATATTGATTTTTCAGTCCTATAGTCTTTCTTAATTTGAAAAAAAAATTATATACAAGTGTTACCAGACATTGCTAATCATCTGACATATTCTGCATAAATGTCTAGAATATTTCATATTTTAAATTGCATTCATTATTTTTTCGATTTTTTTTATCCCTGTCAATATCTTAATATTTTCCTAAACTTCTTAATTATCCTAATTTTGATTCTAAGGGGGTTTCTAGAATATTTTAAACAAGAATTTTAGAGAAGATATGGACGGAATTTCCGACATCGTAACGATAATTGCGATTTGGTGATCAGTTGGTCAGACACATTTCATTGCCTCCTGTTTTACATGTCGCTTACGTGGCAGGAACAATTCCATATTGCCTGGTGGTGTAACGAACTCATTTTTCAAATGTTGCTTTCTAAAGTATGATAGTTATAGAAAAGTATATTGGTAGTATAAAGTGATAGTTTAAACTTAGTATGCAATGCCAAAAATGCTTTTGTTATATACCGGGTGGTCAAAAAGTCCGTATAAACTTTAAAAATTCATAAAAACCGGAAAAATAACCAAAAGTTTGCAGGGTTAGCATCGCTAGGTCACGGGAGTTTTTTTGAGACAAGAAAAAAACTAAAAAAACAGCCGACAGGTGGACTTACACAAGTCAAAGAAAAGATACGCAAATAACTTAAAGAATGTTTCTAAATCGTTTATTACAGCAGTATGTGTTCCACATGATCCCCACATCAGGGCATTGCAGGCTAGTCATAAATCCAGCAACGGCAGAGTGCAGGAGGTCCGGATGTATACATGACACGCGGAACAACGGTGAACTGGTTGTGGATTAGGAGCTCACGTTCTTATAACCAGCTCATTTGCATTTTCCCACAGAATTCGCTCGTACCAGAGCCACCTGTCGGCTGTATTTTGAGTTTTTTTTTCCTGTCTTAAAAAACATCTCGTGACCTAACGATGCTAACCCTTCAAAACTTTTTTTTTATTTTGGTTATTTTTCCGGTTTTTATGAATTTTTAAAGTTTATACAGACTTTTTGCCCACCCGGTATTTAAAGAGTTGTTTTGTTTCTTCTGTAAAAGTCACTACATAAGGTGATATGGATAGGTAATTTTAGAAAAAAGGATGTTATAATAAAATGTAAATATCCTTTAATACATTGTTAAAAAAACGACATAATTTTCCCTTATGTCTGATTTTGCTTTTATTAAATGTTCCTTAAATTTAGATTAATATCACGCATTTTAAATTAAGAAGTATACTAAATATTATTCCCCGGACTACATTTGAAATATCGGAACTTATTGGATGTGAAATATATTGCATATACATTAACATCCTCTTCATGTGTCTTAAATTTAAAGCAACAGATATTAGTGTAGTGAAATTGAGAAAACCATTTTCACATTCAGTTTTTAAGCAGCGTAGGTTCATGATCAACTCAGATTGTTATTATTTTTCTCTATAATGATTTCTCTCATTTACTTGTCTGTAACTCATAATGCCATTAAAATGTTTTATTCTCTAATTCTCAATCATACATTTAATTAATAAAGGTAAAATTGAGAACATTTAAAACTGCCTCTGCGAAAAATTGTGTTGTTGTTACTATTGTACATCCCCAAAGACTAACAGGGCTTTATAGGTTCATGACATTGTACACCCTAAGGAAATACAAAACCATCAATGGATTGGCAACTAGATCCAGCAAAAAAATTGTAAATTTGTTTAATAAATTAAAGATGCACAAAAGATAGGATGCTCTTCGTGCAGTTTTATACGAAAGCACTACTTGTGGAATACTGCATGCGTTTACGATCATGATTAATGATATCAGTTACAATGAAACTTTCAATATTATAGCATGAATCTAAATTTGTTCTTAACCCTCTTTTATGTTGAAAGAGGTTGAAAATAATGAATGTGCATTCATTTAAAATAAACCTTATTACGTTTAAATTTCTTTAGGTAAGACGCACTTTGTAAGACTCGAGATCATCGACAAAACATATTTAGATATAGAAAGGGATAGAAAAAACTGCTCAAACTCATAAGTCACATCAAATCTTACTCCCGATCTCCAACCAAAACATTCTAAATTATTCCTTAATAAAATTTATGAAGACAAAAAAAATTAAAGCTACTCATAAAATTCATACTACTTATATATTATTCATCGTGCTTAACATATCTCTTTAGTTATAGAAACAACTACTATTTTAGTTCTAATTTGATCATCGGGTATTTATCAGAATTATTTTTCATTCTTCGATGAGTGGACTTGTTTTTTCTCGAGAGAGAGAAACGTTCTACAAAACTCTTTACAAAATTTCTTCCTCTCTCTATAAATTTAAGAAACCTCTTTAAAATAATCCGTTTCTCTTCTGTTATACAGCGCTTGTCTCTTTACAGCATCTCGTCATCCATTCCTCATTACGCCCTGACTTTTACTTGGAATATAAATTTTAGTCACTTATTTGCAGTTGGCATATAAAACACTCATCATCAAATTTATATCTCCTTCAAGACTGCCCTTTTTGTAAATAAATATAACTGGAAGTAAAGGTATTCAGATTTAAAAAAAGTAGTTTTGTCCGATTTCAAACAAAAGTAAACTGAAATTTTTTGATTAGAGCTGATTTTGATGTATGTCACATTATAATACGAGTATAGAAATTTTTTAACGCTGATCAATTTAAACCTTTCCTTTCATCTTTGAAATGAATGAACAACTCTAAAAAGTTTATTTTTAAAATTTTACGAAAAAGGGAATTACTGAATTAAATTATTTTAATTTTAAACCAAATGTGGCAGATGTGACATCGTATTGTCTAGGATATATTACGAGCCATCAGAAAGTGGGAATATTCATCAATGCGATGCATTGGTCAAATTGTAGATAAAAGGAAAACATTCGCATTTTAATCTTAAAAGCATAAAAAAATCTCACATAATATACAAAATGATGTAATTGTGAAAATAACTCCAAAAAATCTCAATACAAAATTACTTAAAACTTGCTTTACAATCTTGTAAGTATTGGGTAATCCGTATATTAACATCGATCAGTATTTAATAATGTGAATAACTGGCAATAAACCCCACATACAATTAATATAACAAAATATCCCCAAAAAGACGAAAACAAATACTAATTTGGTAATTTGTTTCATAATTTAGGAATGTGGTTAGATCGATTTCCTATTTAATTTCTCCAAGTATTCAGGCTAAGACATATTTCTTCAAACAGATTTATCTTAAATTCTGCCCAAAAGGTGTTGGAATATAGGTCCTTTCTTAGTGCATTTTAAGACACTAAGAAAGGACCTATTTATTGAATAATGTGTATGCTAATGGAAATAAATTATAGTTGAAAAGATACATTAAAACTCTCCGTATACATGAGGAGATTCTACCCATTGTTGAGAGAATGAGCATTAATTAAAGGTCGAGCGAGCTGTTTAAATTGTAAAACAAAAGATGAGGTAAGACTCGATTGGATACCATATCAAAATTTGAAGAGTCAGTATATCAAATGCAGTTTAAACCTTGTTCATAGTTACTATCATGTGGGTTCTTCACACAAAGGTCGCTATTCATCCTCGACACTATTCATCCCCGATCCGAGAACTATACAGGAGCTGAAAACTGCGTTGTTAAAGGAGTGGGAAAGATGCCTCAGGCACTCATCAAACTGCCTGTTTTAAAGCATGGCATCACGCTGTGAAAGCTGTATGACTGTGGTAGGGGTCCATTTCCCATATTACAGTCATTTTATGTCCAATATTGCAACGTGGGTTTCTGGCATTAATCTCGCTGATGGGTCTAACTGACGATCGTGGGTGCGTACCATGACAGTTGTATAGTACTATTTTTTCTCTTATATAACTGTGTATCCAGACTAAATTTCATAAAAATCTGCCCTTTAGGGAGGATCTTTCCAGGAATTCGATAAAATGTGCAAATTTTCTTAATTTTTAACACCAGTATATATATATATATATATATATATATATATATATATATATATATATATATATATATATATATATATATATATATATATATATATATATTAATATATATATATATATATATATATATATATATATATATATATATATATATATATATATATATATATATATATATATATACAGTACTAGATTTCTAGATATAGAGGTGCCGGAACGGTAACCTTCCGGGGTGTGTGGGGGGTGGTATTCCAAATTATTGATAAAGATAGGTACCTAAAGAGAAGTACCGGAATGCCGTTTCGGCACGTTCCTCCTCAAATCTAGCCCTGTATATATATATATATATATATATATATATATATATATATATATATATATATATATATATATATATATATATATATATATATATATATATATATATATATATATATATATATATATATATCTGTGTGTGTGTGTGTGTGTGTGTGTGTGTGATAATTCTTGTGACAACACGGATATTTTAGAGTCACAAGACACGCGCCGTAAATAACGCGCCGTGGTTAACGTGCCACTGGAGCAAACGAGTTACAACTCAACCGTTTCTTTGGAACTCACGTTATTTTTATTTTTGGCTGGATTAAAAGATTATACTATGTTTTGAGGTTGACGAAATGAAGATTGTAGGCAATTTTCTTTGTGACTCTGACTAAATGAGCATTATTGTCGTGTCAGACGGACACAGACATTTTTATTATTGTAATAATTTGTTTTGTGCAATTAAACGTTGGTTGTGAATACGTATTAATATACTTTAACTGAAACATTTGTGACATTTGAACCGTGAGGATAAATTTCCTACATTTATGGTGTCAGAAGATTACGGACCTTATGGATTAGTTTTTTTTCGTTTGTTTTTTCTCTGCCTTAGAGGAAGACCAGAATTTCTGTGAGTACAAAACATTTCGTTTTCGTTTTACTTTCTGAATACATATATGGAATGGCTTTTTGGTATGGAAAGCGTAAAACTGATTTGTTAACTTTAATTTATGAGTTAGGACTAGAAGCAACAAAAGGCAGTAAAGTCGCTGATTTAATTAGTATTATCACCAGTTCAGAAACTTATGATGAGGACTTTAGTAAAAGTAGATTAGATGTTATTATTGATTTGAGGCTAGAACAGAAAGAGATAGCAGAACGTGAGAGACTATAACAGATAGCAGAACGTGAGAGACTAGAACAGAAAGCACACCGTAAGAGGCTAGAACGGAAGGAGGTAGCAGACCGGGAGTTTGAATTAAGGAAACTCGAATTGGAGGCAAATATTAAAAGAATTGGCCATGTTCCGGTTCCGCCAACTGTTTTTAAAAAATATAATTTGTTGAAATTAATGACACCTTATGATATGTCCGGTGATATAGGTGTTTATTTGAAATTATTTGAAAGCCAGATCAGTCGAACTGAAATTCCTAAAGAAGATTGGGTCACATATTTACTCCAATTGCTGCCGTTAGAGATTATAAGCATTGTCACTAGAGAACCAGATCTGTCGGCTAATGATTATGATCATGTTAAGAAGTTACTTTTGAAACACTTTAGGCTGACACCAGAACAGTTTAGACAAAAATTTGTTCAACAAAATAAGGAATCGGTCGCCTCTTGGCGCGATTTCGCTTTTGATCTTAAAACTTATTTTGAAGAGTGGATTACTGGTTTAGAAGTCAAAACATTTGAAGATTTGAAGGAACTTTTGGTTGTAGACCTATTAAAGCGGAAAATGTCTCCTAACGCTTGTGAACATTTTCTAGATGACTTGCCCACAGTAAAAAATATCGATAAATTGGTTAATAAATTGGATGATTATGCAGCCACGAGGCGTAATGTCCAAACAGAAACCGATCTAAACATGAAAACGGATGGAAATATTCATGAGAAATTGCTGAGTAAAGATTTCGAAAAATCAACATCAATTATTCGTGCTCGGGATAGTGATTTTAAAGCAAGGATGAAATTTAATTATAGTAATAGTTCAAGAAATGATAATAAATCAAAGATTCGGTGTTTTAAATGCTCAAGGTTTGGACATACTACCCATATGTGTGATGAAAAGAAAGAATCTCTGGTCTCGATAACAAAAAAAATACTCTAACAGAATCGCGATGACAGCTCAAATTGGAGGTGTAGGTGTGAGTGTACTGTGTAATTCAGGGTCAGAACTTTCTTTAATGGATTATGAATTTTATGTTAAAATCGGATCACCTAAATTGAATTCCAGTAATATATTTTTAACGGTAATCGGAGATGAGAAGTTTCACCGATTGGATATTTTCATTCGGAAATATCTTTCGATAAATGTACAATTGAAACTGACTTTTATGTTCTCAGAAAATTGCGTCATGAAGTAATGATAGGGACTGATGTACTTAATAAATTGAATATTTTGATTGATGAGAAAGGCGTTGAAGTCTTGGGAAGAAGAAATGCATTTTGTGCCACTTACGCTAAGATAATCCACAGAGTTTCGCTTAATAGTAAAATAAATGAAGCACAGACTTGCGTTCAACCAACACCTGCACCAAAAGCAGAACGTCTTGAGCGCAAATCTCTGTATGTGACTGGATGCACAGTACACAGACGAAAGAAGAGCATGACGTCTTATCCAGGCACTCGCTTTCCTGGAACAAAGTTCAACCAACATTTTCCGCTGAACAGCTTTATTCTGAATCCGACTAGTAATAGATTTAGCAGGCAGCCATTTCAAAGGCTTCTAAATCCAGTGCCTAGGCTCTATCAGCACTCTGAGAGGAATGTACCTGGAAAATATTCAAAATAGACCGCATTTCTCGAATTTGCCAGAGCCTATGAATCCTCCTGGATTTATAAACAGACCACCGCCTAATAATCAAGTGTTTCCTATGAATCCAGCTTATTGTTTTCCAAGACAACGCGGTTCTTTTGGGCACCCATTTAGAACTTGGAATCCAAGACCTCAGTTACAGAGTCGCCCCTGAGCACCAATGCCATCTCACCACCTCAGAAATTTTCCTTTTCAACCGAATACAAGAGGGAAACTGAAAATCCGACAATTCAAGAAATAGCAGGAGGATACTACTGTAAAACCATTTTTTTTGTTAAACCTGTGAGAGAAAATTTGTAACTCAGAATGAGTTAAAGGACAAATTAATGAAAAATCGTAATGACATGAGAGAAGATACCAAACGGAAAATGTAAGAGTTTCGGGAAAAGAATAGAAAATAATTCAATAAGAAGAGAAAGAGATCTAATCTCTATAAGTTAAATGACCGATTTGATGTTGAAAAATTTGGGTGTCATGACGGACCTCACAAAACTTCCATTGCTGCCGACCATATGAAGTCGTGGTCATAAGATTTGCAATAGTTTATTCCAGAAAACTTTCAGTGTGCTATCCACGAAACGGATATATATTTTTTTTTCCTTTATTTTCTTTTTATATCTTTACGTTCATCGGTTTCAGGCAGCCGAGGACGTTTGGGTTGCAGGATGGCCAAATTTGTGAAAATTCTTGAGGCAACACGGATATTTTAGAGTCACAAGACACGCGCCGTAAATAACGCGCCGTGGATAACGTGCCACTGGAGCAAACGAGTTACAACTCAACCGTTTCTTTGGAACTCACGTTATTTATATTTTTTGGCGGGATTAAAAGATTATACTATGTTTTGAGGTTGACGGAATGAAGATTGTAGGCATTTTTCTTTGTGGCTCTGACTAAATGAGCATTATTGTCGTGTCAGACGGACACAGACATTTTTTAATTGTGATTATTTGTTTTGTGTAATTAAACGTTGGTTGTGAATACGCATTATTATACTTTAACTGAAATATTTGAACCGTGGGGATAAATTTCCTACATTTATATATATATATATATATATGTGTGTGTGTGTGTGTGTGTGTGTGTATATATATATATATACTATATGAATACCTGTCCTTCACTACGGAGTACA
Source organism: Dolomedes plantarius (assembly GCA_907164885.2). Classification (NCBI taxonomy): domain Eukaryota; kingdom Metazoa; phylum Arthropoda; class Arachnida; order Araneae; family Dolomedidae; genus Dolomedes; species Dolomedes plantarius. Next base: position 153,480,272 of record OU015492.1, read on the forward strand.
TTTTAGGAAAATTACAATGAAAAATGATGAAATTGCTTTTTAGAGGATTTCCTTACGAACAATATTTTTTGTTTCTTCATTGGGCCGAAATAATATTTCCGGGCTCATCTGCGAACATACGCGTGAGCAAGCTAAGTCAAACTGACCGTGGGAGAAACAATTTTCTCTTAAATCTACACCAGTGAATTTCAAAGTTTGGCCTTGAAACTTATATATCGTCATGGCGAAGCATACTTTGAGGGGAAATTGTCAGTTTCTTAAAGTCAAAGGGGAGGTATATGGGTATTAGAGGAATGCGTGTGACGAACACTTTTTCTCCTTGAGAACACCCTGTTAAAATTACGGATTCGATTAAGTTCTTATGCTGGGCTTTGACTTATAGCTTAGTGCCATAAACAATTTCGGTGGTTTTAATTTCCTAAGGAGCATTATGGGTGTGCCTTTCTGCCAAGAGAGCTTATGGTATGGAATACCCCGTGGTTTAGGGGAATTTAAAAACTCTATCGGATATTTTACGGCATCATCAGAATTATAGACAGTGTCTATCGACTGTCGAAATTTCAGCCCTTTAGGTCCAGTGGTTTGGTCTGTGCCAAGTTTGCCAGTCAGTTACGGAACTGTTTTATATTTAGGTTTAATTAAATATCCATTAAACATACTAATTTGATTTAAATTCTTAAACAACTTCCATCTCAATTAGTCTCGTCGTTAAATTTCATCTTTTATTACATTTTAATATTTTATCAATTTATTTCGTTGTTATGCACGTGACTCAAAATTAATTAAAATATCACAAAAAGAAAAGGAATCTCGTGATCAGCATTTAATAAATTTAATTCTAAAAATTAATATTTAAAAATTCACCAAAAATCAGAAAATGGAGGTAAAGATTCTAAAATAAATTCATTTTAAAGGAGTTTTTATGATCTTTCTCGTGATATAAATTGCATAACCCTCAGATTATTATTTCAAATGCAAACTTAAAAAAAGTTACAAAAATAGCTTAAAAATTTCATTTTAAAAAAATCTAAGAAGAATTTTTTAAAAATCTTTCTTAATGTACCCCTACACTATAAGAAGAATCGCCATGCAAAATTTCAGCCCTTTAGGTCCAGTGGTTTGAACTGTGTGTTATCTGTCAGTCAGTTACGGAACTGTTTTGTGTATAGATAAAAGAAAATTGAACAAATTACAAATATGTTAATTTTTCTTCACAAGCTTGTTTCTTTTATGTTATTACATAAATGTTACTTTATTTGACGGTGACATTTTTACAAATATTATTTCCATATTCTAATCTAAATTCAAAAATCATGGTAAGGAAATAAGATTTTTTGAAACTCCGCTTATTAGATAATATATTGTTCATCTGCTGACAGAATTTTTTTGGGCCGCAATTTTAGAAATATACTCTGAAACCTTCCATCAAGTCATAGCTACCAAACAGGAGTTCAGAATTTTAGATCTGAAAGAGAAAATCAGCCTAGAGAGGAAAATATGGTATGTGAGATACTGCTGTCAAGCCATTCATGTTCCATATTCCCTAAATATCTACCCTGGTTACTAATAAATTGAGACCCTCTTTAATTATCAAACAGATATATATTTAAGTATTCTCCACTGAAAAATTTGCCAACTATTCGCAATTTCCATCTAACGCATTCTTTTAGGAGTCAGCAATTTAAAAAAAGACATCAATACCTGTTATGCAAATTTATTTATGAACATATAGCCAGAAATATTCGTTGGAAATAAGCGTAACCATAGTCAAAATTCAAATCATGTTCATCAACAGCTAAAAAACTTTGAGAACTCTTTATATACAAGAACCATTATAAGGAGCATGATTTACTGGCAGTGTGATCAGGGGGGGGGGGAGATATTGTTAAATATAGTCGTAACGTTATTAGTTCAAGAGTTGTATCTTCTTAGTATTTTATGATTTCTAATTTATTTTCTGAACAATATTATTCAATCTTAATGTCACGGGAACAGCTTGTCATGTTAAATGAAATGATAGTGTTTAATTCTTATCATTTAGTCTTAAAATAGAAATGCAACAGATATTTTTTTACTAAAAAGGAATAATTAAAAGTAGATTACTTGTTTTGGGCGGCTATAATGGTTATCTTAGGACTATCAAGTAGCTGAATTATGTTAGACGTAAATTAATAACAACTAAATAAATAACAAATCATATTCACATTTATTAACTTAATTATAAACCCGACTTTTAAGATTGAATTTCATAGTCTACAAACAGTGCTTATTTATATAACATATTAAAACTAATTTTCATATGTTGAGCCAGTGTGAAGTAAATATGGCATAATAAAATGCGTAACATCCTTATACAAATATATATATGTTTATTTATTAATTAACTTATAAAAACTTCATTCTATGATATCTTGAAAATAAATATATTTATTTAATGTATAAATGGTGTTGAAATTAAGTGAGTTCATTATAATGATGAGACAATAACAGCGTTCAGCTAAAGTATAACTATATAAAATATTTCAAAACACTATAAATAATTTTTAGTTGTTGTTGAATTAACTTGCAATGTAAGTAAAAATTGATAATTGTTTATATCTCAAATAGAACATCAAGATATGTACACAAGAAACGGAGATATATACTAAAATAAATTCATTACAACAATTTTTAAATGTATATGTCGATTAACGGTCCTCATACATTTGCGTTGTTAATCCTACTTAGACAAATAAATTGAAAGCATACCTCTAGGTGATTAAAATGCTGATATAAATGATTTCATGAAATGCACGGCTTTTCTAATTCCCTTTGTCAATTGTTCTTAAATAGATTTCTCAAAATCGCATTTACTTCTTATTCTCATCTCTCTTATCCAAATCATACTATGTGAAAAGTAATCCAATACTCTTAGTTATTTATTAGAGAAAGTCTATTATGCATGTTAAGAGTATAAGTATTCATAGAATAGAAACGAAACTTCATTGACAGTTTGTCAGTTTGCTCATTTATTTATGAATATGCAACTTTTATACGCATTCTGTTTGATATATATTTAATGGAGTTATTAGATATATATCAAACCCTGTGAACATCAAACTCCTATATAGCAATTTCTAAAGAGGTGTCATATAATCTATTTCCTCGTTGTCATAATTTTTAAAAAATGAGCTTGAAAGAAATAAATATTTAAATGTTATAAAGTGGTCTGTTTCAGGCGTATTCAGTTTCAATTTACATTTTCAATTTTACAGAAAGTGGAGTCTTAATCATGAATTGAATTATCCTCCAGGTCAATCTCCGGGGAATTTAAATAAATATTTGATGAGCTCTATTTTCCATCTAAAGCATCATCCACATGTGTTCCAATTAATCAACAGATAGGAGGAATGTTTAGTAATAAATGGTATAAGGAAATCGTTTTCTCTAATTATATTCTGCTTTGTAACACTTAAGAAAAAAGACATTTTAGCTGATTGTGTTATTGTGTATATGACCACTGTTTTTCTAGCAATATATCAACTTCTAAATAAACTACGATCAGGAGAAATCGTAAAACAAAATAATACCTTAATATGGCCTCATGAATCTACCATGAAATATTCTATCTCTTGTTTTTATAAGAAAAAATCCTTTAGCATTTTGGAGATTTTATTTCGGTTACATTCATATTAATGTCCATGTATATGCGTTTCATTTATCTTGTATACACACACAATTAACCTGTAAGTTTTTAAGGAATTTTAAAGTGTAAAAAATAGGTATAAAGACCCATGACAAAAAAATGAAATTAACTAGTGGCATTGGTATTAGGAAGTAATAACATTTTCATGCAATTTATATGAACAAAATTATTTCATAAGACTATAATCGCTAGAAAAATCATTTAATAGAGTGTACATTACTGTGTTATAGTGTTTATGACCACTCTTTTTCCTGAAATATATCAACTTCTAAAGAGCAAAATTATATAATGATAAATGTTAAGCATAAGTTTTTCCAGCTATATAAAACATATTATTTTTTGTCTTTTAGTATTTCTATTTTATAAATGTAAAAGGCACTTTAAACATATGAATTGAAATATTTGATCGTTTTAAACCTATTTTTACAATCCTCACTGTTGGAACTAATTTATGATACTTTTTCAAGCATATTATATACATTATTAATTCATATGTACTTTATAGATATGGTTAAAATAATTTAAAACTTTTCACATTATTTCATGCATAGTTTAAAATTTATGTATCTTATAGAATAAAATACTCGATTTTATTAAGTTTTATTTTTCATTAAACTAAAGACTAAGAGATTAACGCTTAGTTATCATTACGTTTTAAAGCGATTGCATCAAACAGCTTTATTATACTGAATAAGAACATTTTAAATGGTTTCGTAACTACAGTGTAAATAAAATGTTAAAGATAAGAATTACAATTGTAATAATTATTTTCTGTATATTGCAGCTATACCGACTAAATGCCCATTTTTATTTTCCAAAAAGATATAAATTGGGCTGCGAAATACTCGTACACACTAATAATATGTTATTAAGGCAAAATAATGGTAGCAGCTATTTTGACTTCTAGTGAGCTTTCTTTGTTAATAACTCCTGAAGTTTTAGTAAATAAGTTCTGTCCTTTTCTGACTTACGTTAGTTCATCGCGATTGGTATGTGCACTGTTTTCCATGTATTCGAAAGTCAGTTTTGTTTCAGTGAAGGCAAGTAAATAAATTATAATAAATAATAAAATTTTATAAATAATTACGTATAAATAAATATTATACATAAGTGTATATATAAATAAATATTTCTTATAGATATTAGAAAGAATTTAAGTGTAATAAGAAATGACTATTTAGTTCTTTTTTTCACTTATATTTATCGTTTTGGGGAAATTTAGACCAGGGATGCTTAAACTCCGGCCCTCGGGCTGCATGCGGCCAAGCTTTTACGTAAGGCCCGAATCACTCAGACTCATTATCAGGCAGGTTACTTTTGTAAACATAATTTTGTAAATGAGTGCCTGAAAAATACAAAGCTGTGCCAAAGTGTGCCATCTTCTGTTCCCTTCATTCACACCAGCCATGAGATGGCCGAATGGCTAGGGCGCTGGCATTCGGGTCAGATCCAGTGCGTTCGAGTCCTACTTTGGCATGGATGTGTTTAGTCGTTCGTAATTGACATTAAACTATCTTGTCTAATTAGCCCTCGTGTAGCAAAAACTTGTCCATAGCGCTCGAAACCAAACCAAACCAAACCGTTCACACCAATGTATCTTTGCGAATCATCCAGTTCCAAAATGAAATATGCTAAGAACATATATAGAAATTGGCTGATTCTTACCTTGATGACGTTTTGAGAGTACCATGTAGCAAGTGTAAACCTGACTAGTCGAAATTAGTCAAAGGTTTGTCTAAACATATAAATCACACTTATTTTTAATAAATATTTGTGTACATCTAGGTTTTAAGTTTTTTTACACTATTATACTGTGAGGTATAAGTCTACAATGTTCCAAACATAGCACTTTGCAAACATACGCATGTAGCCCGAGAGAAAGAAAAGAATGAGCAGCCCTGACTTAGACAGATCTGACTAAATACAATTGACTGAACTGGTCGATGAGTTTATTGAGTGGAAATAGTAATGCCCCTAAGAATCAAATGTAATCTGTTGTTCTAGATTATTTTATGACCGTATTTTAGTAACTTTATATCGTTTGATTACGATTGAAGAGATTGCAAATTTTTTAAGAATGTCGTATTATGATATTTTGTATTTCCCAAACAGATACATAAGTGAACAAATAGAACTTCAGTTATGACACTGATACATACTTCATTACGAAAGATTTTGATATGTCTAACAACACTGAATATTTTATCAAAAGTTTTCGGACATTGTCAAAGATTGCCAGCAGGGAATATCACCTGAGAGTATTTACAATTTCCTATTTTGTTACACAAAATACAGCTGAACAAACAGTGAATGATAGAAAAAGAGAATAAGATGTTCTCATTTTTTCTTTAATAACTGTTGATAGAAAATTTAGATATCACTAGGAATGGAAAAGTATGAAACACAGAAAATCATGTGATATTGTTTTTATAGACAAGCTGTTAAAAATTTCTTATAAAAGAACACTTAAGTAATTTCTTATGAACAACAGAATCTTGGTGTTCGTAAAACACGTAGTGCTTGAAAATCGAGTAAAAAGATTTCTCGCTTCCTAAAGGATTGTGTTGAAGCAGAAATGTGACGGAAATTGCAAAACGAAACATGGGACATTCATTGTCTTGGTAGAACTGGAAAATTTATATTTCTTAGGTTTTTTTAAATGGTAAAAGGTTTGTTTTTTATTTATATTGATTTTTTCCCATGATGTCACTGTACGAAGTAGTGTTACTAGAGTAATTAAAAAAGACATAACTAAAAAGTAAAGATTTCATGTATATATATATATATATATATATATATATATATATATATATATATATGAAAGTTACCGAAAATCGACAGTGGCCTATGTGAAGAGGAAGGTCAGCGGGGATTGTCGGAATGTGCCCTGCGTCGGCATACTCACGAAGCTGGGTGATAGAGACCGACGGCTGTTGTCCAGAGAAATTCGGAAGAACTCCACTCAACCCCGGGAATACTCCAGGAATTTCAACACGCATCCGGGAGTGTTGTTTCAATGAATACAATCCTTAAGGAAGCACATATGATTGGATTTAATGGTCGTGCTGCCGCCAATAAGCCTTTGATCACTAAGTCCAAGCACGCTGCTCGATTAATGTGGTGCAAAGCACGTTTAAAGTGGACCGTAGATCATCTGAAACGGGTTCTTTGAAGCGATAAATCAAGGTTTACCATCTACAGTTCGGATGACAAGGTCTCCGATGGGTCTGGAATCTGCCTGGAGAACGCCTCCTGCCAGAATGCATTGTGTGACAGTGAAATAAAAATATTCTTTGTAGTATCTTTAAATAATATTATATGATTTTATGATTTTTAATAATTAATGATTCATTGGATGTAGTTAGTACATTGCATTCATTGTGACTCCCAAATGATTGGAAAACAACTCTGGTTTGCAGTGACAAATTAATTTATTGAATATTAAACATATATATAATATAATACACTCCTACTAAATATTTCATACTTCATCTACACATATTACTCACAACTTCATTCCTACTAAATTAATTCTCTATGACACATATATTTAATTCATTCAATTATTATGATATAATTTTATAAGCATAATCACTCATATTAACCTTGTTCAATTTACTACTAATATTTACTCATATACAAGCATAGCATCATGTTAACTAAATTGTTTTTTTACCAATTATCAATTATCTCCTTAAACATTATATACTCAAATCACTTCCTCATCGCGCTCTATATTAGTTATTAACGGCTACGCTATGAGAAGCAATGACGGTAATATAAAAAGGAAACTTAAAAACTATACCTCGACAGATGATTATTGGATAACTTGGATGGGAATCTGGCACTCGTAAGGACGAACTTCTTTGCACTATCATCGCACTGGAACTGGGGCACTCTCTTCGTGGGGTACAGGACTCCTTCACTCATTATAGATGCTCTTTACAGGAAACTGGGGCACTCTCTTCGTAGGTTATAGGGCTCCTTCACTCATTGCAGACCTTCGGTACAAGACACTGGGGCGCTCTCTTCCTCAGGCTCTTTTACATGGGCCACGGCTTACATTACTATCATCGGGCGTACTTTGCACATATTCGTCAAGTTGATACTACTTCTTTCTCAAACTTCTAACTAACACCCCTTTTTTCTTGCCTCTCTATCTTATTTCACATTATTTTTCTCTTATTAATGCTCGCTCCGCCTCTTCCAATTTCCATTGGCCATATTATTACCATGTCATCGCCATTCGTCCATGGCTGCCTCTTCTCAATCCCCTTTTCACCAATGCGCATCGAGGGCGGGATTTATAAAATTATCCCTCTGCTTTAACTTTTTCCCATACTCCGACAACATCAAGCATTTCGGTCTGTTTTATAACCATCATTTAGTCTTCCCCTTCTTCTTTTCTTCTTCTCGTTGCAATTTATTCTCTTGAACTTTTATCTTATACTTTTATTTCTCCCTACTAGCCCAATCTTCAATCTTTAGTTTCGATTTATTGTTGGATTTTCGGTGAAGTAACGTACCCGTGTTCTCCAAGCCGAGTGGAAGAAAATACTACTAGCCGTCATACAAGGACTTGTGGAAAGTATGTCCCGGAGGGTTGAGGATGTAATTGTCTCTGGTAGAGGCTCAACCAATTACTGAATATGAATAAATTTTATTTTTTATTTTATATCACAGGTGCTCAAATACATATTGGTAGATACTGTATAAAATTCACATTACCTGCAGACTTAATTAATGATAAGTATGATTTAGCATTTAATGTTTGATTACTTTCTTTTAATTGGTAAATTTATACTAGGTTCGTACAGAAATGATTGATAGAACGGGTCTCATAACGAAAGTATACACGTTTGCGACAGGGAAAATCAGTGAAATAGACACACGACTACCAGGAATACCTAGATGGTGCTGACCGCAGGCGAAGTATGAGACAGCGTCCATCTCTTTCGCCGCCGTCATTGAGAGCTTAGACACCAATGATTGAAGGTGACTATCATGGTCGGCGTTGGACATCGTGGTTCCTATCGAAGGAGGAGATACAGGGTAGTGAGATCCATAACCTCATGGTGTCAGTGGGTGAGAAAAGCACCCTCAAATAGGGTTTTCGATTTTGAGCATTTTTTTAAAAACCCGGGTTTTGGGTTTAACGGGTTTTTTTAAATTTAAAATCCGGATTTTCCCGGGTTTACTTGGTTGGTTCCAGGTGGTCAATAGCAAAGTATTAAAATAATAAATAGTTTATTAGAAGCATTCAATTTATTTCAGAAGTTCAAATGTAAAAATAACAGTAAATGAATTTAATGTAAATAAACATATACATATAAGTATAACATAAATAAAAGTGGTAAAAATATCTTATTTTTTTATAAAACTACCTTAAAACCATCATTAAACTCAACGTATCATCATTGAGTCGACTTCTGAGTTTATCAGCAAAGAGACCCATTACAGAAAATGTTCGTTCTCCCTCCACCGAAGTTGGTCAAATTGTTGTCAAAGACCTGAAAATTTTATCCAGCATTTCAGGTCGGATTTTTGTTACCCGAAACAACTCAGTTTCTTTTCTTCTGATATTTAAACCAGATTTGATTTTTTATGATTTTACTTAATATCATTCTCCTGCAGAAGCATACTAAGCTCATCAGATAGTGACATTTGTTTAGTACAAGCACCAATACTCGTAGCATCATCTTCAATTCCTTCTTTAACTCCAACTTCCACTGCTACTTCTGGTTCAGACTCTCAGCAACTATTATTTACATTGAATAATACTTTTATTGATGTCGTTGCAAGATCAAATATTTTGTTTTTTTTTAATTTTTACTGCCAAATTTTTCGTACTTGAACCCAAAGCCTTCAGGATTGATGAGCAAATATTGCATTTCGCTGTTTCTTTTGATTTGTTAAATAGAAAAGTTTCCATACCCCAGATTTGCGCTTCGAGCTTACGTCCTCAAAAATATTCCTTTTAGGGATTGTAAACTGTAATAAACTCGAATAATTAAAATTTGTAATTAACGCAGCTAAGCTACATATCATCAAAAAAGTGTACAAACATGCATTTAATTATACGGTGGCCTATAATCACACAAAAATGTTATTTTAAAACATATAAATACATACCTAATAAAAGAATAATAACTGCAAAAATTATAATATTTAATGCCGATCGAAATCCAGCGTGTATATCCAAGAAACAAAAGGTCGATGAAATTTCAAATTAGAGCAATTCCAAATAATCGAAAAGTCGAGTCCAGTAAAAATCGAGTGGCAGAGCTATCTAAACTATCTAAGTTTATTTACTATTTACATAAAAATACAAATTTAAGTATTAATTTCAAGAGCAGCATGTTTGTCCGTAATCCGGTGAGAGATCCAAGTCAAGTGCGTCACTCTAGAACGTTACAAAAAACTTCCCTCTATTGCGCGCAAAGCGCCCTCTATATGGGTGGGTCCAAACGTTATTGTTTTGTTACGCAATAGAAAGCAGCGAGAACACAACACAGCGAGAGATATATCTAAAATAAACAAACAGAAACACAAACAGCAGACAGCTGGCATGGTCGTGTAGCTGACGTATCGCGCAATTCACACGGCATAACGCACGTACTGCTGGGAATCCCCAACTCATAAACTTCAATAAAATAGAGCTATGGCTTACGACTCCGCCAATATTTCTCCATCTCACTTCGTCTCATTGTATTTTTTATTCATCTGTTTGAGAGCCGGACCGAGTTCGATTTGCTTAATTCGGTCTTGGTTCCAAATTAAGGAATATAATTGGTATTCCACTGTATTAGATAAATAACTAATTCCACGGATTTACATTAAAAATTGTCCGGGTTTCGGGTTCGTAAAATCTTTGAAATACCCGGATTTTCTCGTTCGGGGAAACCCGGGTAAAAATCCCTACCCTCAAGGCGTACCGTCTACCGCTGGTTGGCCAACTTCAGCAGTGGAGTGGACACTGCGGCCAAAAATGTCAGCACGGGATGACCAGCAACATCAGAAAATGTGGCAGCCGACTCTGGTTTGATCACGGCGAACAGGTGTATAACAATTAACGAGATGCAGGAAGAGACAGGACCTGCGAGCGGAACATTGCAGGTGATTGTGCATGACGATTTGGAGATGACGAAGGTGTGCGCACAGTGGGTGCCTCGTGCACTCACACCACAACAGAGGGCGAAACACGTCGACATTTGAAAAGATCTTCTTGCCCTACAGAATGCTGATCCGGATGATTTCTTGGGGTCACGTGGGGGACGGATCGTGGTTTTTGCACGACACACCCGAAAAGAAGGCAGCTCCATGGAGTGGAAGCATGCATCAAGGCCACGCAATCAGGTGTCAACACGTTCAATCTTCAGTGGCGTTGCTTGCAATTGTCCATAGGTGTTGTACCAACAACCCCACAGAAGGTACACCAAAGCCCCCCGGGACCTACCAGCAAAATGACAGAAGGGAATTGACTTGGCCGAGGATTAAATCTAGCCGATGTAGTAGCTGTTCATTGTAAATAAATTTTATTCCGCCCTATGACAACATTTCTGCTGTTAATTTCTATACGATGTAAATGCAATTTAACTAAAAGTAAAGGGCAAATTTTAAAAAAAATGGTGCAAAGCCGACAAAATTATGCATTAACGGGAAAACAATATTCTAAAACTTTAAGTAGATTCGAAACGTTTTACTGTACGATGTATATAATTTTTTTTTCGTAGGAACTATTTTTTAGTTTTAGGCAAATTTGCCGTTCAATGAGATATTCCGAATAATTTTCTTTAAACACCAAATTACATCACCTTTTATTTAAATGTCAAAGTTCTTTTCCTTTTGAACATAAAATCAACGACGTTTTGTTCTGTAATATTAGAAAGGATGTCCCTGCATTTTCGAAATTGTTTGTTTCGGTGTTCGGAGAGAAATTGGTGTTAAAGGAAATGTAATTCTACTTCACAGCGTGTTGATGAAAGATTTCTCCCAAATCCCCAAAACATGTGGAAAATACTCGGGAACACACTTTAATCTGGAAAGTTGAAATTTTTAATATGTGCGGTTATGCCTCTCTGCATTTACATAGTTTGTTACAATGGAAATCCTCATAACTTGGATTAATTAGCTAACAATTCACAAGCAGCATGAACATGTTATTGTGTGTCAGTATTATTAAATATTTTCATTTTACGTGTGCATGTAAAGAGTTGTTTAAGAGGACAATCAAGTCTATCTGGACTAAAACATTGCAACTATTTGTCGGAATATATAATGTAACATAATTACACGTGTGAATGTAACATAATTGCATGTGTGAATATAACATCATTACATGTGCTTGAAGTAAGTTACATGGCCTTTATATATTGCGTAATATAAAATTTTGCCGTTTTAGAGACATCTGAAGATATCCCAGTGAGCAGATTGGTAACATATGCTCTACAAATGAATAACATTTTAGAGACAATATATAAATTATGATCAATAAAAAAACACTGAGAAATTTATTGAGATCATAAGGCAAAACTTAAAATGATCTATGTAATTATGTAACATATGAAAATAGATAAAGTAAATAAAAAATGAACGGTCGAAAAAACTCAAATGCATTAAAATTTATATTACAAATAGTGTGTCACCCTTATACTTTAAACTAATTTAATTGTATATGAAAAAGAAATGCAGGCCAGAAAATGTGAAATAAATAAGCATAATCTTTATTAAAATCTTTATTAAGCATATTGTCTTGAAAGGATGGGCATTGAACTTTGTTCAAATATATTTATGTTTCTGCTGAGTAATATCAAATTAATGTACGTATCAAGTGTGCACACCTAAAGTCCAGCTCCTCTCTCTCTCTCTCTCTCTCTCTCTCTCTCTCTATATATATATATATATATATATATATATATATATATATATATATATATATATATATATATATATATATATATATATTTATTTATTTTTTTTATATATAACTCGACCTCATTAGCATGCTTTATGTATGTTGTCTTTAAATTTAGTTACTTAGTACAGTGTTTTATCCTTAGTATAGATACAGATAAATCTACACTCCATACCTCTCTATCAGTATGTTCTTAAATATTCAAGACCATCGCTGACACAGAATGGTTATGTTTTTGCAGTAATTTCACAGCAATATCGGTTTTGGGAAAATATTCCTGATTTTTTAAAATATCATCTTTTGACTGTGAACATACTTGATTTCAACGTGTTTTGATAACTCTGAACTTTTCAACGCTGCAGTGCTGATCTGCATTTAAAACATAAAAAAATATTTTCCTAACTATGATTTCAAAAATTAATTTCCCACTTTTAGAAGATTGGAATAAAAGTTTAAAATGGTTTACAGACTTCTAAGATTTCTGTAAAAACAAGTCTTTGTCGTAAGTGACATGAAAACTTTAAAAATTTTGGCAAAAATATATTAATTGTTTAATTATTAAAGAAAATTTAGATTTTAATAGATTTTATTGGACTTCAATTATGAAAGTCCAATAAAATGCAATTTAATCCCTGTGTTATTAGAAATGACGGAAATTTTAATCCTTAGTTAGTCTTTACAGCGTTAAATGTAGATTTCGCATACTTTAAAAGATTAATAATTTTTGATGCCTTTAACAGATGAAGTATCAAATTATTTTGATGCTTTGTTAAGATATTCAATCAAAAATGCATCCAAAAATAGTTAACAATGCGTAATGATGTCATTCTTATTTAATTTATTCATATAACAAATTTCATAAGCAAATTACTTTGTTGAGAAAACAGAATTTGATAGAACACTTTATTTTTTATTCCTATCGAGCAAAATACATTCTTGAATACTAAAAAAAATATTTTTATAAGTAAAAAAATGCGCAAGTATCATAATTCCGTGATACAAATTTACAAGAAAAAAGCTGATATATGGACGAAAAATAGTAGCAGTTTGTAAGTGCATCTACGTAACGAGTTGTTTGCGCTTAGTTGCGCTTCACAAATATATCCCTAGCAGCAGTAACATGACTTTTACAGCCTTTCAAATGGGAACTGATAACCTTGGATCACTGCCATGTTTTGCTCTAGTTGACTATATATTTTTTCATCAATCGCGGTGCCACAAAAAAGAAGATATTTTCTTCCTTCCTTTCACACTGTTTTATTTAGTTTACTTTCACCTAAAAGATTTTTCTTTTACTTTTTTAACTAGGCATAATGTGGGAGTGATTCACGATTTAACAACATGTAAAAAGGAGGACAGATGCTATTTTATTTTTTGGATTTTTATGGAGATACATGATGTTCTTATTCAATCTAAATTTGTATTCATTTTAGAGATAAAACCTTAATAAAGAAATTAGGAAATCATAATCTCTCTCTCTCTTCCTCTCTCTCTCTCTCTCTTTATATATATATATATATATATATATATATATATATATATATATACATATATATATATATATATATATACATATATATAAATATATATATATATATATATATATATATATATACATATATATATATATATATATATATATATATATATATATATATATATATATATATATATATATATATATATATATATATATATATATATAAATATATAACGGGTGCGTCATAAATTCGTTCAAAGTTCAAAAATGCGTAAGAAAAGAAGTAATGCTCGAGAAATTTTTCTGCTTGCGCCAATAGGATCAGAGGGACATTGGATATTTTTTTCCATGTAAAAAGAAAGTTTCCAAAATTAACCGAAAGAGGGCACTCACATGCCATACTGACACGTTTTAGGCAAATCAGGCTATCAATAAAACACCTGGATTGAAATGGATCCGTCATTCTAAGTCAGCAGCAAGCTTTCTTTACCACATCCAGAGTTGGTGGTTAAACTTTTCTACAAGAATGGTGAATCCACAACTGTTGCATTGCGAAATTTTCCCACTGAGAAAGGAAAGAAGGCGCAAAAATGCCCTATTGGGATACTGAATTAAGTACGAAGTTTTGAGGAAACGGGGAGTTTGGATGATCTTCCCCGAAGTGGCAGACCATCCTTGATCGCGGACCGCGTCCATGTTGTACAAAGTGTCATGGAAGATTTGGCAGCCGAGACATCAACGGGGAGTAGCAATGCTCGTGAATCTGGCAGAAGATTGGGGATTTCGGAACCGTCAATTCGACGCACGGAATGTTCAATCTTTATTCCGTACAAAATCCAGTTCCTGTTTGAATCTTTCACTGAAGACCGAGTGGTAAGTCGTGGATCTAAGGTTCAGTGGCTCTCACGATCCCCAGACTTGCCCTCGGCAGATTTTTCGTTCTGGGGATACTTAAATTCTGGTCTGCACCGGAGCTCCCCAACCACTTTGGTGGAACTGAAAAATGCTATTCGACAGACAGTCGCTGCCATCGATGGCGATATGCTACACTCCGCTGTAATGGGCGTTATGACGTGCCTCACTTGTCTATTACCTTGTGCCGGTGGTAATGTTGGAAATCTGTTACTTTAAAATAAATGCAGTCTCGTGTTATTGGGATTTGTTTGATTTTCTGTTTGTATTTGCCGGATTTGCATAAAATGCCTCAATATGGCGTGTGAGCACCCTCTTCCGGTTACTATTGGAAACCTTGTTTCTTTTTACATGGTAAAAGTTCCAATGTCCGTCTGATCCTATTGGCGCAAACAGAAAAATTTTCCGGGCATTACTTCTTTTATTACGAATTTTTTAACTTTGCACGAATTTATGACGCACACGGTATATATATATATATATATATATATATATATATATATATATATATATATATATATATATATATAACATTAAAAATCCCATAACACTTTTAAATTCCAGTTATTCTAAATTAACTTGGGCGTTCGAGCTAATTTCAATTTTGATTCTAAAAGCCCTCTAGCGAGAATTCTAAAATGACGAATATATTACTCGAAAACTAAACATGCGTAGCGTGTGTATGCATTTAACTACTTTAGCGCAATAGTCTCGCCTTTTCCTAACTTTTAACCAATCAACTATTAATCCACACCCTACTGTCAAGTGATGAGATGAAAGTGATAAAAGTTTCTGCAACCCCAAAAATGAGGGACTTCTGTACTTTTCCCTTAACATAATGATACCGGAGGAGAGGCCGACGAGTTAATATAAATGTAGAGTTATAATCTGTTGTGTTTTCTGTGTCCGAGGTGGAATTCGCGGGAATGTATTTTTAAAACGTCGGTGATGCACGGCCGGGCGACAAGTCATCTATTTTACTCTCCGGTTGATGAGGCGGGAAAACTTAGCCAAAGTTACCACTCAGCAATCATTCTTCGATCCGCATCCGTACTATTATATATATATATATATATATATATATATATATATATATATATATATATATATATATATATATATATATATATATATGTCTGTATTAACAAAAGCTACCGATAGATGGCATGTACAGGCTCATGTTCCTGAGTATCACGTGATTGAACTGAAGCGTTTTTTCTGGCGCCTACGAGACGCGGCCAGTTGTCAAAATCGAAGCGTAGACGGAACAACGTTATGCGGTTATATTTTGTGTTCGTCTGCAAAAATCAGCATCGGAGACCTTTGACATGATACGTGAAGCTTTTAACGATGAAGCAATGTCGAGGGCAATCATTTTTCGCTGGCATAAAGCTTTTAAGGAAGGCAGGCAAAATGTGGAAGATATTGAACGTGAGGGACGACCTTCAACGTCCATCACAGAGACAATGATTAATACAGCTGCGACTATCATCAAGGAGGACCGCAGAATTACAGTACGATAGCTGCATGCTCTCTTGAATATTTCTGTAGGAAGTGTTCACTCAATCCTGTCAGAACATTTGCAACTGAAACGTGTTTGCGCGCGATGGATTCCGAAATTGTTGACATCTGAGCAAATGCAGCATCGAGTGGATGTGTGCACAGAATGGAAAGAAAGACTGGAACAAGAAGGCGACAATTTCTTAAAACGCATCATCACAGCAGACGAAGCTTGGTTGTATCACTATGACCCAACCATGAAACAACAAAGCAGTGAATGGAAGCATCCGTTTTCGCCTATTCCCAAGAAAGCAAAAACTGTGAAATCGGCTGGTAAAGTTATGACCATAATTTTTTTGATTATGAAGGAATTGTGTATCAACATGCTGTAGAACCCGGTAATACCTTAAACGGCTTGTACTACGCGAATTTCCTAAGAACAATGGTACAGCACGTTCAAAGGAAACGTCCATTGCTCCGAAATGGCTTCCTTTTGCACCATGACAATGCCCGACCACATATTGCTCGTTGCGTACAGGATGTTTTGCAGCAGAACAACGTAGAGGTTTTACCAATTCCTCCATACAGTCCTGATCTCGCTCCATGCGATTTCTGGCTGTTTTCTCAACTTAAGAAGCCATTACGAGGCAAACATTTTGCAAGCAACAAAGCATGTGTAAAGGCTGCGGAGGCGGTTTTGAAAAAGCTCTCAAAAGACGGACTTTTACATGTTTTTAAGAAGTGGACAGAACGTTGGGATAAATGCATTACGTGCCGCGGAAGTTACTTTGAAAAAGACCATGTAAATGATGACGATTAAAGGTATTCTGTAATTTTTATAATTTTAATCTTATTACTTATTGAACAGCCTACGTATTAAAGAGATATAAGTTATCGAAGGTAATATTTATGAAGTTAAATTTATATTACTGTTATGTAACTTAATATTGATTTCTTATTATTTTATTTTGTATAACATGTCTTTAAGTATTTTCTTAGATCAAAGCGATAGTATAATATATTATAATAGTCCTTTGATCTCTATATGCTAATGGAATTAGCATAATGGAAGATTTTCATATAGGAAAATTGGTGGTGCCAGTACAAGCCCTGAAATAAAATTATGAAATATTCACACGAATACTAATTTGAATAACGGATCTTCAAATTTATAAATGGCAGTCTAGACAATTATTTTCATGTGGGCTCATTTGAAGGGTTCATTACAAAATTTGATTTATATAAATGATTTTCTCAACATTATTACATCTGAATGGATAAGTTTTGAGAAATCAACATTGCAGAGAAAAAGGACTGAAACTTTAAAATTATCAAATTTCGATTAACTAATTAGGGATTAAAAATTAGCTGATTTTAGAAATCCTAAGATTGTTCTATCTCTAGTATTTATACATACGAAACAGAAACCTACCTTAAAATGTAGGTATTTCAAAGCTGTAAAAATACTTTTAAAATAAATCATAATGGATCATAAAGAGAATATTCTTCTTCAACCAGACATGTTATAATGTTACGTGCAATAAACGTAATAAATTTATATGATATAATTTTATTACATTTTTGGAAAAAAATATTGTTATTGGATCAATGAATTCTCAATTGAAACTGAAAAATGATACATTACTTTTTCAACATGAGATTTGCACACCTTTCATGTGTCATTTTTATCTTGGTTTTTTTGTTGGTGTGTTTGTGTGTTTGGCAGTCCAAACCTTGCAATCGATTTTTAACTAACTTCCAGTCTAGCTAGACATTTGAAACTTTTAGAATAGCCCAGAACAGTATGTCAAAGTATTATTTTAATACTTTTAGCCATCTTTAAGTAGAATTAAATTAATTTTCAGTCATTTTCAGTTAATTTTGTTTTGTGGACTGTTGCAGCCCTCTATCGGCCGGAACGGGAATGAAAAGTTAAACGCTAGTTAACTTCCAATTTAATCATTTTCTTTCAACTTGATGGGATAATTCATCAAAAAGAATTTTAAAAAGTATTTATTAATACATGGAATTGTCAAGTTTATATGATTCAACAGAAAATTTTAAAACATGGTATATAAAAAGTTCTTTTTATCTTGTAATTATTCTTCGTCCTTCCATGTTGCAAGAGAGATGGAGAAAGCTACGAGCCATAAGGTGATCGGTTAAAATTGAGGTAGTAACAGGTTGTAATGTGAAGCCCCTGTATGGAGCCCCCAGAAAAAAAATTAGGCAACATATTATGTTGTATACTGTGCAAATGTCTCACAACAGGTACTTCCGCATTCACAAAAAAAATTCAGAAAACTAAAAATTGTACTTTACTACCAGTAGTTTAAATACAGTATCCTTTTTACAGTATCTTTTTTTAAAGTTATACATTTGATTTCCTCTATTCCAAACAACTTTTTTTCAAATCTCTGAAAACAAGTATCAAGAAATCCAATAATAAATTAAAACTTGTTATTTTATTAACTATATATTAGTACTAGAAATAGTGACAAAATAATGATAAATTTTCTCTCTACACAAGTTGAGCGGTTATTAATTCCTTTGATTGATATGTGTCTAATAACAAAGAAGGAACGTCATAAATCAAACTCAGGAGCATTTGTCTTTTTAGAAAAGAGCATTTGATATTACCTGGAGAGAAAGTTTCTAAGCAGACCAAATTTTTTATGAAATCACTTACGTTTATTGCATTTCTTAATAATCATAAAAATTACCCCTTCTAGTACCATTAATCACATACATTAATGCTCTAAATGCTGTACATAATCGATCGATATTGCTGGTATTATTAGCTGCAATTTTCTTTACTTGCAATATGTTAACAGCACTATTTGAAAGAGCATAAAATGCTCCCGAATGTTATATATTTACGTGAGATTAGTATATGGGGACCATCTAATATTCTGAGAATAACTTACTTCAAGCTTTCAAAGAGTTATAGTCTTTTTACTAGTATCTAATGATTTTAAAACAATCTCAAGTTGCATATACTAGCATATACATTGCTGGTCTTTAAAATTGTAACACGACGAAGGGAAAGCAATTAACAAAACTTTACTTATTGTACGTATACATCATAGTAGTAATTAAACATGATTAAATTTGCAAGAAATTTGGGGATATACAGGGTCCAAAATTAGTACCCACAGCTGTCGCCTCTGGCAGTTAAATGGTTCTAACCCGATTAGGCATCCAATCGATCTGGGCTTTGATGACAGATACGGGCAAGCCCTTCCATGCTTCATGAAGTCTATGCCACACTTCATCAATCGTAGTGACTGGAGAGTGGTAGTGGCCCAGTCTCTCATCAACCCATGACCAGATGTTTTTAGTGGGTAAGAGTTCTAGAGAACGGGCTGGCCAGGACAACAGTCGAACACCCTGTGTGGCTAAGTAGGTAAGGACCCAATGACAACATATGGTCTTCTGTTACCTTGTTGAATGATGACGTATCTATGACCCGAAGATGACAACATGTCTGTCCTCTTCGGCGTTAGAGACGGGATGCCCTTGACATCCTGCAGGGCGTTCCGTACGACGCTTGTGACCCCTTCAATTCTATATCTGCATGACAGTCGTTGGATTATGATCAGTGCAAGTATCAATATCACGGAACGATAAACCATACTCTCGGTAGGCCACAATCCTGTCACTATAGAATTCTGACACGTGCTGGTAGCCGTTTCAACTTCTTATATGGAACATCACACGATCCTCTCACAAACAACCGACATTCAAATGCGATTTCCAAAAGAGACACCCGCTGGAAAACTTTCATTTTATACAGAGTTTACATGCCATTTCTTCCTCCTGAACCGTTCGATTGCTCTTAAATGCAAATTATTTGCATATCCCAGCTTTTTCTTACTTTTCTTCGAAGTTGACGTTTGTATCATTCCGTCTCCATGGTGTAGAAATTTTAATGGCCAGCAGTGAATATTGAGCTATTTTTCTTTTCACTCAACACAAAAAACTTTTAAATAAAAAAAGCTTTTATAATAACTTATGACTGCAAACAGAACAACTGAAGACGAACTGCACGCGACATAATAAAAGTTATTTAGATAAAGGAAAGATATGTATAAAATTTATTATATATATACATATATATATATATATATATATATATATATATATATATATATATATATATATATATATATATATATATATATATATTTATATATATATATATATATATATATATATATATATATTCATATATATATACATATATATACATATATACATATATATAACATTAAAAACCCCATACCACTTTTAAATTCTAAATTATTCTAAATTTCCTGGGGCACTGGAGCCAATTTCGCTTTCAATTCTAAGTTCTAAATTCCCTTTGGTGTTACCTGAATATGGATTCTTTTTTTAAACCCATGTAGCGTGGGTACCTAAATTAAACACTACTGAGCATTATCACGTCATTTTTAAACATTAACGAATTAGATATCACTACAAAGATCACATGACGAGATCGTTTATAAAAGGGATCACACAGGTAGATGTAGCGCTTTTATCATTTTGTACGCTGCCCCGAGCAGCTGTGTCAATGTTCGCGATTCTTATTTTAATAAAGATGTAATTAAAGAAATATTGTGGTGTGATTTGTGTGTCCGAGGTTGGAGATGTGCGGGAACTGAAAAAACTTTTTTGCCCTCACTCCATAGTAGTGAATGTTGAGAAATGTTACAGAGTTTAAATTTTGAATTATTGTTATCAAGTTCTACTTTTATTACTTAATTTTTTTTTTATTTTTGACTTTCTTATTGTTGCAATTTATTATTTGTATTGAGTAACTCGGGGTGGTGACAAAAATTGTCTCCAATGTATGTTTCCAGTATATTTTTTTTGGATAAATAAAATTTTTTTGGGCAAATTTAGTTGATTTTTCTGCTGGGATTTTTGTTCTGAGGGGACTGCAGCCCTACGTATCATTTTTTCAGCCGGAAATTATGTTGAATTTTAAAATTTAAGTTTACTTGTTGTTCTTAAAGGGATTTTTTTTAAACTTTTCAGCATATTTGTTAATGTTGTACTTTCATCTCGTCACGTGATCTTTAAATTTTTTTTTATTTAACTAGTACTGAAAATTTATTAACATAAGTTTTTCCAAATTTTCCTAACGCCCACTTTTTCTCACTCATCTGAGTGAGTCTGCCCTCCAATTGGAGCCTGCATTGTTCCCTGTTCTCGGACGGGGGGATATTCTATAACATTAAAAACCCCATACCACTTTTATATTCTAAATTATTCTAAATTTTCTGGGGCGCTGGAGCTAATTTCGCTTTCAATTCTAAGTTCTAAATTCCCTTGGGTGAAAAAACCTGAATATGGCTTCCTTTTTTAAACTCGCGTAGCGTGGGTACCTAAATTAAACACTACTGAGCATTATAACGTCATTTTGAAACATTAACTAATTTGACACCACTACAAAGATCACATGACGAGATCGTTTATAAAAGGGATCACACAGGTAGATGTAGCGTTTTTTTCATTTTGTACGCTGCCCCGAGCAGCTGTGTCAATGTTCGCGATTCTTATTTTAATAAAGATGCAATTAAAGAAATATTGTGGTGTGATTTGTGTGTCCGAGGTTGGAGATGTGCGTGAACTGATTCTAAACTGCTGTGCGCTGCCGGGCGGCAATTTCATCCATTTCGGCCTCAGGAAGACGAAGCAAGAACTTTAAATAAGAAAATATCATCCACTCCGCCTTCATTCATCGCCCCGCGTCCGAGTCGTCACAAAAGTCGGCAGCGTGAACCTCGCCTCGGACACCGGAAGAGTATTGAGGCGCATTCAGTCGCTTTCAACAGAAAAAAGAAAAAAATGCTCCGATCTTCCTATGTGAGATAGAGGACTAACCTTCAACTTGAATGGATTAATTTAATCAAACAACTGTTGTGCAATGTGTGGATGACCCGCGTATGTGCCCCAAAAGTTTTGTACACGCACGTTTGTCACACTTCTGCATATCAAAGCTCGAGATAAAGTTGCAGCAACGTCCAATCCATTGTTATCAGGTTGTATTGTGGGGTTTGGTGGATTCTATCTTTTTATGTCATACTTAGGCTGCATTAGGTACATAATAGCTGAAAGTGGGTAAAAATTAATACTAAATTTGATGTATGTAACTACGTCAGTAAAAAAAAAAGTTTCCTGGTCATGCATACGCTAGAAAAATCCTAGCTCATTTATTTACCCAAACAGCTTTAGTAAAAATAATTTCTGACGCCATATACATCTGATTTCTAAAGCAGTAATTTCCATGAGTAAATAACTTGTGAATAGCTTTGTAAATAACTTGTGATATATTAAATTTATGTAAAAAAAAAGTTTTATAAAAAATTAAAGAATATTAAATTGTGTAAAAAAAATATTAAATACATTTTGCCATAACCCCAACACGCACCAAAATATTGACTATTAAATGCGGGTTGATTATGAATGTAGCGTCCAAATCTCGGTGCAGGCGCTTTCTTTTGAATTCTCTCCTCTCCCTCATTTGGGCAATCTTTAAACACAAGAAAATAGACTGATGTTTTGGGTATGTAGATAATTGATCATTTTTAATTTTATGAACGAATGTAATAAACTTGGATTTATTCACTACCATATTTTCATTGTATATAATTCTTTAAGCTTACCTACTTTATGCTTGTCATGCTTTTTCCGATACTTGATTGTTCGCGTCGTCAGTCTTGAAAAGAACGTCTATGGGCCAGCTAGCACCACCTCATTCATCAATTCCTTTTATTGGATTCTCATGATCTACAGTGCAATAACTGCAGTAGGGTATGTCGTTGTGACATACCACATTGAAGTTATTGAGGCCGTTGTAAAGTTGATGCTTCCTTTCCCAAACACATATCTTTCTCCCCAGTCAGTCTTACAGTTGTGAAACACCATGCTTAAAACTGAAACGGGAGCCACTGCATCCATAGTTGTGATGGGCATGAGGGTTTTCTTTTGACATTTCCAGCCCTCACTTCAGGATCCTACTCATTCCCAAACCACTATTGCACTTGGTGATACAACTGAAAGGAATGTCGCATGACTGTCTCTTTAGTTGAGAGAGGAGACGAAATATATGGTTTTATTTTAGTGACAAGTTTTGCGAAGCATTTGTACCTAAACTTATTTAGAGACTTTTCACTGGGATGTGCTCCATATAAGATCAGAAAAAACATTCTCCTGCTTAAGCAACATCGTTATGCGATGAGTTGCATTTATTAACTACTGTCACGCCGTGTTAAATATCTTTACTTTGGAACATTTTTACACAATTTTTCT
This sequence comes from Dolomedes plantarius, assembly GCA_907164885.2. Lineage (NCBI taxonomy): Eukaryota > Metazoa > Arthropoda > Arachnida > Araneae > Dolomedidae > Dolomedes > Dolomedes plantarius. Next base: position 153,504,083 of record OU015492.1, read on the forward strand.
TTCCTTTGTTGAATTCTGCAGAAGTAGTATCGCATCTACTGAACGCATGGAGAAAAGGGATACTTTGGTATGTCCCGATGATTGTATTTTATTTGACAAATGCATTTTTTTCTTTGCTTTCCCTTTGCATGTTTTGACAAGGAAAATGTTTTTTCTGTAGGAGTGAGAGCTGTTAATAGAACCAGGTGGTCAACATCTTCACCGATGATTTCAACGATGTTGTTACCAGAACATGCTTCATTAATTGCAGTATTTACAATGAGAATGTCGGCTTCGTCATTACATTGTCGGAATCGAATCCCACTGTTTTCCAGTTCAGTTTATAGCATGCTGATCAGTTTGCTCTTGTTGTTTTCATTTGAAAATAACTGTTATCGTTGAACAGTAACTCGCATGTTTCCATCAAAACTTATGTCTACAGATTTTATCACAATAGACCGTAGATTTTCTTCCATTTTTTGTACTGTTATTGGTGTTGGATTAGCCATTAAAAGCGACTATACAGCTGGTCCCATAAAGCTTTTTTTATATGGTTAACTTAATGCAAACATCCGAAAAAGTTAATTGTGTTTCCCATTTGACACGGTGTAGGAGAAAACCACTGTCCACAATGTTGACGCAGTTCCGGAGGTTAAGGTCTTTGTTTGGAATTTCAAAAACGTCGTACCTAGCCAATGTCGTTGTCTCTCGCATGCCAGCTTCATTAAACAGAGCAAATGTAAAAGGAGCTAACTCATATTCTGAATAAAATGCTACTCGTTTCTTCATCGTTTTGATTTACAATCTCTATCCTCTGGAAAAGAAACAACGAGTTTACTAATGTATTGAAACCGTTTACTTTCACCGCACAATTGACGGTGATCAAACTTTCATAAGCTTTACCATTTCAAAGTACTGAACCCAGATGGATGCAGTTAGGCCATTCTCTTTCAACTGCTTCAAAGTCTTCCTAATTTTAATCTCGATGTCTCGTATATGAGTATGTCCGTATATGGTTTCTAGTGATAATAGTTCAGTAGCAAAATCTCTAAACAGCTCATGGAGATTATTGCTTTTGAAATCAGATATATACATAGCGTCAAAATTTATTTTTGCTAAAGCTATTTGGATAAATAAATAAGCTAGGATTTTTCTAGCGTATGCATGGTCAGGCAACGTTTTTTCTACTGACGTAGTTGCATACATAAAATTTAGTATTTATTTTTACCCACTTCCAGCCATTATGTACCGAATGCAGCCTAAGTGTGACATAAAAAGATAGAATCCACCAAACCCCACAATACAACCTGATAACAATGTATTGGATGTTGCTGCAACTTTATCTCGAGCTTTGATATGCAGAGGTTTGACAAACGTGCGTGTGCAAGACTTTTGGGACACATACGGGGGTCATCCCCCCATCGCAATGGGGATGATCCGCGCATCCGCGTCCTACGCATGATTGTTCGCTATTTTCAAAGTCAATTATCTTTGCTCGTGTTAGACTTATAAAAAAATTGTAAACGATGATTTTGTTCATAATTTAATGCTCTTCAATTTTTGTATTTATTTTTTTTACATAAAATCAATATTTCGGAAGTTACTTGCAAAAAACCGAAAACATCTACACATCTTCCAAGATGGCGGCGAAAGCTCAAGTCTGATCGGTAGGGATTTTAGTATGTTCAACAGTATGCCCAAACCAACATCTCCACCAATTTTCAAAACTTTCATATTTTGTTTAGCCATCCGTCAAAATCGAGTCTATTTTGACTGGGGTAACATATTACATTTGAATTTGAGGCCTCGTGAGCATATTTTTACGAATTGAAGTAAACGAGATTTCCGGAGGTTAAAGTCGAAATACAAGGCGTAATTTCAGTTTTTATATAAACGGAAAGTCCTTATAAAAAGACTCAGGATGCCAAAAAACCACAGTTGGAAATTTAAAAACCATTGTATGTTATAATTGGTTCATCCGCCCAGGGAAATTCTTGAAATGGAAATAATGAGAGAGATGTTTCTAAATATTGAATGCAAATAATAAATATGTAGAATCCATAGAACGAGGATACAAACCAGAATGTTATATAAGAAAAGAAAAAATAATTTAGGGTTACTAAAGTGATGTTTACATAGGAAACAAGATAAATATTGATAAAAGAATTTTGGTTGTTTGTGTTATTTAATCGAATAATATTTTTGTGGATAGTATCTTGTTTTGAAAATTTCAGCTTGATAATTAAAATTAATTACTAAAATTAATGGATAAATTTGACATTTAATTATAATGGATTTGGGGTGCTAATTTTGATTTCATACTTTCAGAAACCAAGGTATTTTATTATTATGTGTTTAAATATTTCATATATAGTGCATTTTTCATTCTATTGATTAAGATGATGTGTTTAAAATTTGGTAATAAAATAGTGATGTGAATTTCTACAGTAACGAGGAAAATAGCTAAAGAAAGGACAATTAATTACCATAATAGGAATAAAGTGAAATATGATGCCCGTTTTGTAGAATCTAAATTTAATGTTGGAGATTTAGTACTATATGAAGAATTCCAATGCCCTAATATAGAGCTCCGCGACTTTTATCTTTCACGGCACAACAACATTTTCTCGATAATCCTGCGGCACACCACAAGCAAAAAGCTTGAAAATACATAAATTGCGAAATTACGTATATGTTCTTATGAGATAAAAAGATAAAATAACTCTATGTATCTAGATAATTAAAATTATTTAAGTTTTATATAAATCATTTTGAATTGTACATCGACAGAACAAATATATAAAGTTATCGATTACAAGTAGAACAAATTTCTCTTTAAATTTTAATATTAAAATTTGTGTTTTGGCCTTTACTTAAGCCTAATTAATCAAAGTTAATTTAAACATAACTTATTTATTAATAAGAAATTTGAGCTTGTTTTGATCAACGTTTTATATTAGAAAGTGCTACCCGAAGTTCGGGCAGCATTTTGAACAAGATCGTTTGTCATTTTTAATTAGAACCTGTGTCGAAAAACTTTGTTAACAAAATGTCGTAGAAAAAGGGAGAAAAATTGAACTGTTCTTATCAGAAATTTGAGGATATTCTTTCTTAACTGAAATCCAGAAATCAGCCAATGACATTTCACTGAAGTTGAGTTTCAGCGTTCCGTCGTTCCTCAATTCTATACATTCCTCTCGAATTTCAAGGGCAAGTGCTTACATAGAATTTTCGGCATCAGCTAGGAAAGGATTTCCTATCCAATTGTATTGCTCCTTATTAATTGTCAAAAAAATAGTGCTTAAATTTCTCTAGTTGTAAACTTAAATGTTGTTGATTTAGATCCAGAATTAATTGTTTGCTTTTAATCATGGACTTGTAAGTCCTTTGGAGCATTTCTAGAGAACATTTTTGTAACTCTTTCTGCTAAAGTTCGAGTTTATTTTTAAATCTCATTAACTTGTCGGAACACGTCAGATAATTTTCGCTTCGACCTTACATTTTTTATTCAGTTCATTCAGGTGTTCAATGAGATCAGTCATATGCGCAAGTCTGGCCATACAGTGATTATCTTCAAAGAGAAGGTGTAGTTCGGTCATATTTTATTTTAACAAAAAATCACGAACCTCGTTTCGAAGATCAAACAATTTAGACAAAACTTTGCCCCGGGATAGCAAACGTATCTCAATGTATAACGATAGGGATTCATAATCCGCTCCTATTTCTTCACAGAATAGTTTATAAATCCGCGAATTTAGGGCTCTTGATTTAATAATGTTTACTATGGTAATACATCGATTCATCGATTGCAATAGCTACGTAGGCAAGTTTTTTGTCATCAATGCTTCGTGATGTATGGGACAGTGTGTAATTTCTATTCTAGGATTTTGCCGTTTTACGCACTAAATAAAACCTTTCTTATTGCCCATCATTCCCACAGCACCATCTGTGCAAATACTAGTACAATTACTCCATGAAATATCACAGGTTTTTAAAAAATCTTCAGTTACCGGAAAATTTCCTCGCCGGTAGTTCACTCTGGTAGCTCGTTGCAAAATAGTGTTCTTTTGTGGTGCCCTCATCAACGATACAATTGCTATCAGTTGTGCTCAGTTTTTAATGTCTGTTGACTCATCAATCTGAAGTGCAAACTTCTGAGACGCTTTCAGTTTTCCAATGAGTATTCCTAACGTATCGTTCTCCAAATCGTTGATTCGTTTTTTAAAGTATCAGCTGACAACGGTACTTTTTTACTTCATCAACTTCTCTATGCCCAAGCATGGTTGTAAAAATTTCCATGCATGCTGATTTAATGAGAGTTTCACCAATAATATGTGGTTTTTTGACGTGCAATTAATCGTGCAACATGGTAACTAGTTTCTAAGGCTTCATCAGAAACTGTGGCTGATGATAATAGTGATAGCTTTTGTTTTGGCCTATGATGTAACAGTCTAAGAAAAAATGATTTATCCTTCTTAGCGTAGCTGCGATGGTTTGGATTTAGATGGCGAAGCAGTTTACTAAGTACCACTGATTCGTTAGATAGCATTTCTCCGCAAATGATGCATTCTGATTTGGGTGGTGTGTTTTATCACAACACGAAAATCCATATCGAATGTAATCTTCGTTATGTTTTCTTTGATAAATGGTCTGTTTTTTACAGCACCAATTGTGCTAGGTTCATTATCATTTGTCAGTGAATTCGAAAAAATTCCTCGTAAATACTTGTCCTAATTTTTAAGGGTATAACGTGCCATGTTGAGGTCAGTATTTCACCAAATTGATAAGCTTGGGGTTGTTCATTGAAAATGTATATGTGGTTGTTTCGTTGGCTGCTGCTTTCTGTTGACGACTGACTAAATTCATAAAGGTGTTGTTGAAAATCGTATTACCGTTATTTACCGAAATTAAATATTGGCAAAAAAATAGAGGAATAATTGACTTACAGAAATTTCTAACTAAAGTGGCAGTTAAACATTCTTTTATTATCGATAAAATCACCGCGGCACACTCAAGATCACCTCATGGCAGACTAGTGTGCCCCGGCACAGTGGTTGCGAAGCACTGCCCTAATACAAGAAAACTAAGTTCACCCTATTCTGGACCTTACACTATCTTAAAACAAATGTCAAAAGTTAACTATGAAATTGATAAGCCAAATTTTCATACCAAACAAAATTATGAAATTATCCATGCTTGCAAATTAAGATATTATAATGCACCAGATAAATTAAAATTATACCACGAATAATGAGAAATCATAGATAATTTTTTCTTTTTGCTTGTTTTTCGATGCTTAACATCATTAGTTTCTTTTAATTGATATAATTAATTATGTGCTGTCCTACTAAACATAAAAATATTTGAAAAAAAACTATCTTACTTAAACTTCCTTTTTAAGAATACTATTACTGTATATGTGAATTTTTTTTTGGATCTGAAATTAGACCCCGAATATGACATTTCTACTTCTTTATTCTAAGTAAATAATGTAAATAAGTAAATAATGTTAGAAGAAAAATGAATTGAATAAATAATAAATATTGAATAGAGATTTTTTTAATAAGTAAATAATGTTGAAACAATGAATATAATGAATACTGAAATGATAATAATACGAAATACAACAAATAAAGATATAAAACTAAATAAAATGATTAAGAATTTGGTACTATATTGAGGATTTGAAGTGATTGAGTTATTTTTTTGTGTAATACATGTTCTATAGTTTTTAAATACAATTTATATAATATAGAAGTGTGATTTTTATTATGTAGCTACATACAAGGATACTATTTTTTTTTATATACAAATCAATATAGTGTAATTATTTTGTGTATTCTGCGCTTGCGAAAAGATAAGGCACAGCAACTACAAGGACTATGATTTTTACTGTAATTTCCTCAACGTAATGACTCAGGTTGTAAAAGGACTACCCAGTTATGATGATTTTTTTTTGCCCTCACTCCATAGTAGTGAAAGTTGAGAAATGTTACAGAGTTTAAATTTGGAATTATTGTTATCAAATTCTACTTTTATTACTTAATGTTTTTTATTTTTGATATTCTTACTGTTGCAATTTATTATTTGTATTGAGTAACTCGGGGTGGTGACAAAAATTGTCTCCAATGTATGTTTCCAGTAAATTTTTTTTGGATAAATTAAATTTTTTTGGGGTAAATTTAGTTGATTTTTCTGCTGGGATTTTTGTTGTGTGAGGACTGCAGCCCTACGCATAATTTTTTCAGCTGGAAATTATGTTGAAATTTAAAATTTAACTTTACTTGTTCTTCTTAAAGGGATTTTTTAAACTTTTCAGCATATTTGTTAATGTTATACTGTCATCTCGTAACGTGATCTTTAAATTTTTTTAAATTTATCTAGTACTGATAATTTATTAACATAAGTTTTTTCCAAATTTTCCTAACGCCCACTTTTCCTCACTCATCTGAGTGAGTCTGCCCTCCAATTGGAGCCTGCATTGCTCTCTGTTCTTGGACGGGGGGACATTCTTCTATAACATTAAAAAACCACATACCACTTTTAAATTCTAAATTATTCTAAATTTCCTGGGGCGCTGGAGCTAATTTCGCTTTCAATTCTAAGTTCTAAATTCCCTTGGGTGAAAAAACCTGAATATGGCTTCCTTTTTTAAACTCACGTAGCGTGGGTACCTAAATTAAACACTACTGAGCATCATCACGTCATTTTTAAACGTTAACCAATTTGACACCACTACAAAGATCACATGACGAGATCGTTTATAAAAGAGCTCGCACAGGTAGATGTAACGTTTTTTTCGTTTTGTACGCTGACCCGAGCAGCTGTGTCAATGTTCGCGATTCTTATTTTAAAAAAGATGTAATTAAAGAAATATTGTGGTGTGATTTGTGAGTCCGAGGTTGGAGATGTGCGGGAACTGATTCTAAATTGATGTGACGCACGGTCGGGCGACAATTTCATCCA
>OU015492.1:153516027-153661027 GCA_907164885.2 Dolomedes plantarius
ACGCCGTTCCGGTGCGTTCTGCCTCAAATCTAGCCCTGTATATATATATGTGTGTGTGTGTGTGTGTGTGTATGTGTTTGTTTATATATATATATGATGTTAAAAAAACTATAGCATAAGGAGAGTAACGTTAAATTTTGGTTATTTTGGGTGCTAAATCTAAAAATGACTTCAGTTTGATGTTGTCAAACGTGATAGTAGTGGAAAAATTTGGTGTCTTGAAGTGCATAATTTCCGCTATTATTATTTAAATTGGGAAATAGTATGCAGCTCATATTTCAAAGCAAGAGAAATAAAACAAATCATAAGCAACAATCGTCTATTTCAGAACAAGAGCTTTTAAAATAATATGTGTTTCAGTTTATGACAAATTTCTTCTAAAGGACGTTCTTAAATCCTGTTATCAGGAAACAATTCCCCCGTACTAGTAAACTTACACTGGCATTTCTTTATCGTATAGGAATTCCAATTTTCTGGTACTTATAAATGCATAACCTACATTTTTATGTCATCCTGAATATTTATTTCTTTACTTTCTTTACTCAAATCACGAAAGTTTTTGGGGAAACAACTTAATAGACTGTGTTCGTAATAGCCCTGTTTACTTAAAATATATCAATCTAATAAATGCATTATATCAAGTCCTCTACAAATTCAGATTTACTATCTACCGCATGATGACAAAAATAGTTTTTACGGAAAGCATAGACGAAGACTAGACACTGGATTTAACCTTGTCTACTTAATTTATAAAGGAGGTACGAATTTATTAAACTATCTTATCTTCAGCTTATGAGAGTTCCCCTTTAGTTTTTCCTTGCAGAATCAAGGAAATAAGTACTTAATAAATCACCAAATAAACATTTTCTATGAAAAAAGTTTCACCACTTCCTTCTTGAGAAGTGGCTTAATATATAGTGGTATTAAAGTAAGTTTGCCTCAGTCAACCAAAAGTTATTTGATTTGTTTAAATGTTCTTTGATCTCCACCTCTTATGGGTTTTCATAAAAAATACACCTGTTTATATCCATTTATTCGGTATTCTAAGAATATAGAAATCAGGGACATATTCTATTATGATTGGGCTTACAAAAGATAGACTTCCCCTTCTGTAAAACTCTACAAATGAAAACTTATGATGATCTCCAAGGTGAACTCCATAATTCTCCCAGTATAAATCTCAAAATCCAGCTTAGGAGTCGTCAAATCCCTCTTGGACTATACTCACCACAAATAAAGCATAAGCCATCTGGAGAGCTGAAATGCGTTGTCAGTATTAGAGCTGAGAGAATTACTCAAACTGCCATAGGGGAATAAATAACCTTTGCGATTAAAATTCAAATGTTTAATTTATATTATTCAGTAACTTTTGTTCACGTAGTTCACAATTTTTTTTTCCTTTTTTCATTGGATGAGCTCCGATAAACAGGATGATGGTATTAGATGGAGCAGGGAATCAAGACAATCAGTCCAATACTATTTTTTTTCTTCTTTCTAATATCGAGGCATTTATCGAGAGACATTCGCCTTTTGTTATTCACCGCGAAGTCTTGCTGGCTTCTTTATTATGGGAGCACCATTTAGGTGAGCAAACATTGCTCCTTATGAGGGGACAACACGGTGACGACGAAACATTTTTCCGGATTTGAACCGAACCACATTGCGTGGAAGCTCAGGATGCTAATCACTACACTAACAGTTTATTATAAAGTGGCCAGAGCGAATCTGAAGGCTCGAGGCGACTTATTGGTATCGTGTTGGCTGAGGGTGCTCGGATCAAATCCCGACAAGCGCTGTTAAATACCTCAGTGTCTAGGCTGGATATGGGCATGTTAAGGGTTCTCAGGAGTCTTACTTTTATACTGAAGGTGCTACTGAGCATCATGTCACATTTAATTTTATCTCTCATTCCCTATAAAACAAAAATGCATGAAGTTTTTGCCACTGACAACTTAATACATGTTATATGTAGCATAATTATTTCAATATTCTACAAATGGTATTTTAGTTAATTTTGAATTTTGATGAAAATTTTAAAATTGTGTTTTGGCTTGCATCCATTGCGCGCAAGACTGTAGCAAAACTATTAGTTCTAGAGTCCCAAATAATATTGATAATGATGTAAAACTAATGTATATTTAACGCAAACTCCCTTTTTATGCATTTAAAAACTAAAAATTATTTAAAATTAACATGTTTTCAATGAAAGAATGCATTTTTTTTAAAATTTGTAATTTGCAATTTTAATTTTAAGAATATTAAGTTTTCAATTTCTTAAAAAGGTAGTATACGTTAAATATACATTAGTTTTACATCATTATCAATATTATTTGAGACTCTAGAACCATTAGTATACCGTAAAGTACCTCTATGAGGTCAGAGAGGGTGGAAGAGGGTACGATCCAACAGATGCATCCGCTGTGTTTGCTCGATCAAACTTACGGTGGCACCTGGCTTAATCGGACCATTGTGGTGTCATTATAAACCGGAGCCGCACCCTTCACCCGTCTACTCAATATGGACATCATCTGGATTACTTTCCGGCCTTGGGCCATTATAAAAACAACAACAAAATGAATGAGAAAATATAGATTTGCGACCACCATAGATTTCTGACCTATACTAATAAGCAGTTAAAGTAGAAATATTCTTAAACATCATGGTCAAGTTTTAACTCTGAAACTTTTAAGGGGAAAATTATATTTAGTTAGAATTATAGACAAATATCTATATATTTAAGTTTCTAAGCCGACTTTTTTGGGCAGTCCGTAAGAGAAAACTACTGCATCAATTTACTTCATTTTGGTCTTAAACGAAAGACTGTAATCTGTAGATTTGTCAAATTTGGTTTTGGAACTGCAATTTCTATTAATTAGCCATAATTTACAATTAAAAATTCATTTCTGTGCATGCTTAGTGGCATGTTTAAATCTGGCTTTAGAAATTCACTGTTTTTGCGCATGGTCAGTGATATGTTTTAATGATAAACACGTTTATCCCGAGCAGTCTCTCTAGATCTCTCTCTGCCATTTTTTATTTTTATGATAATTATGTTTGTGAAATAAAAGACTAGACCTGATGGAAACTGTTTATATCGCGCTGTTTAATTAGCGATAATTTACAATTTAAAATAAAATTGCTTTCTGCGCATGCTCAATGACATTTTAAATCTAGCTTTAGATACTTACTAAGCACGAGGCTGCTTAAACACATTAATTTGTTTCTGGGCATGATTAGGATTTTCAACATTTGGCAATGGTGTGGTCCCACCAGATGCTCCCACATAATATTTTTGTTAATCAGTATAAAATGTTCTGGTGTATCTGTTAATTTAATTTTTTTAAACTACGCTATTAACAAGGTATATATAAAATACCATGTTACTTTTTTTTGAGGACACTAATCGAATGTTAACTGACAATAAAAAGATGTAATTAAGAGTAGAAATATTCGAATGTTCTAATGAGCATTTCAAATCAGCCTAATTATGAGCATACTATATCTACAAAAGATGGGCTTCAAATAATGCCAAAAAGCATTTTCATTTAGCCAAAAAGGCTCTCATTGAGACATAAGGACTGCAGATATATTCTATAATTTGTGTGAAGTATCAAGGGAACAACTACTGCAACGCATCGGATTTTATGTACTTTTAATAAAACTCTTCACTACTTTAATATCTTTCCTATTTCGAGGGGACATTGAAATGCAACTATTTAATTTCATTTTTGTAAATTCTATCTAATGCCACACACAGAATATCTATTGGTTATTTAATTGCACATTATTGATGATAAATTTCACTTCCAATTGAGGAACTCAAATCATAAATTTCTAATCATAGATGTAAACTCGTCATTAATTCCCATAATTTTAAAATGAAAAAAATAGAATGAAGAGATTTTAGAGTTAATATAGCAAATTAGGTATATTCGTGTATGTAATATGTTTATAATTATTTAAGGACATTCTTTTGGTTACTATCTTACAAAGATGACAAACCCGAGTTTAATTCGTTACAATATGCGTAACGTAAATTATTCTTACATAATAATTACTTAACAATATTTATATTTATATACAACTAGTTAACGAAAAACATTGACTCTGCAAGTTTTTGAACTATCATATATTACAATTTTAAAAAAAAAACAGAAGATATCAAGAGTATTATAACAGCTTTGAAATATTATGATAAATAAGCAATAAATCTTTATTATATACTTTTAACTGCATTAATATAAATTTTACAAAGGTTTAAAGATGTTGATAGATGAAAATATAAACTCAAAACACAAATAATCTGTGTGATTCCCCGATATTAAAGCGCAAAATAAATGCATAACCTTCAGCAAAAATTTCTGAATTTTATATACTGCTTTAAGAAAAATTCGTGTTATTGCATTTTAGAATTATGAGGGAAATATACTTTAACATGCCATGAATGTTATTTTCACTGAACAGAGGTTAATAAGCTAGAATTATAAATCATAAACTTTTCGTTTTTATGGCAAAACTATAACAGATAGTCTCTGAAATTTTGAGAAATGAAAGGAGTTTTATAAATAAAGCAATAGTTTTTGTGTTTGCAAAGACATAATAATGCATCAAGTTAGACTGTTTTCCTCGAGTTACACACTGCAGACTTTCTTCTTTTTTTATTATTTATATACTAAGTGAAAAGAAGATTGCGTTATTCATTTTTGTAGAAAAGAATATGACCTTTGAAATAACGATTAAATAAAGTCATATAATATGACATTGTAGGATATCCTCATATAGAACAAAAGAAAATTTTTGTAGAAAATTTGAATTGCAAATTTTTTTAAGATTTTAATTATTCGCATCATTTCTTATGTTTGAAAATGTAAATTCGTGAATAAAATAAAATAATCATTACAAAAAATCTACCTAAATATGCTCCATATTGATATTCATTTTGAAAAGTTTGATTTGTTGGTATTGTTAGCTCAAGTTAAGAAAAAGCCATTGCATATCCACCCAGTTTTTAAATAAAACACAGCAGTTTAATATTAAACAATTTTTTAAATGCTGATTGTTTAACGTATAAAGTGCTGGAATTTGTTTAAAGAATATAGCACTTTAACATGCAATAATATTAAAGTGATGGTTTGTTAAATGTTGCAGTGTTTGATTTTATTTTTTTAAATAATACAACACTTTAAACACTTGCCAGCAGTAGCCTAGTGGTACTGCGTTAGACCTCAGATGAGGGTTGCTCTGTTCGAATCCCGACTATTCCATTAAATACCTTTTTGTCTAGGTCGGATTTGGTAATGTTGAATCTGTAGACCGGAAAGTAAACCTAGGATGTCAGTGGGTAGGAGGAGGTACGATCCCTCCGAATGTCACTCCTGGGGGAATAGGGCTCGGTCATATTTGATGTGGCACCAAGGGCTGTTGTTGGTCCATGAAATGCCCTCCTCCCATTAAATGAATCGACAATTTTCAAAGATAAAGTATGAATGTCTTCGATGGCATGCTTCCCGCATTGGCAAACAACAATTAACAGGCCAACTTCTTATTCCGGTAACACTAAAAAATTAATAAAATAAATTGAAGAATTTAAAGTTTTTTTGAAGAAATGCGTATAACAAACATTCTATGAACTTATAAATAGAAAAGGTCATTTATATCATTCTTTCTCTACATTTTTTTTTCGTTATTTCCAGTGGTAAGGTATATGGCTGATACAAAAAAAATATACAAAAAAATGGTCATTCACCCATGCACAGTCTCGCAAACCAATATCGCTCAGTATCAGAATTTCCACGGATTGCAATGCATCGTCCAATGTGGTCTCTATCCATAATACCATTGCTGCAAAGCGGGCAGGTCGCGCTCAGCAGGAATCCAATACTTAACAGGCGTGCCGCCAAGCAATCATGTCCAGTACTTAGTTGAAATGTTGCCGCAGCTATAGGACGAGGCCAATCAGGGATATTGTCCTGGATAGTCTTGAAACATATGTTTGTGAAGTTTATACACCCTAGGTCTTGAAAACAGTTAAGGATTGAAGTGTGTTTAATAATACGCTTGGCAGTATTATTAAACACATGGTCTCTACAAAATTAAATAAATAAATAAACCATAAATGAAGTAATTATAGAAGTTCTTAGTTCAAAATATACTATATTTTCTGCATTTAAATGAACTATTTTTCGTTTGAAGTGTTCAATTAAAAATATATCCGAATAATTTGTAAACAAACAGTCTAATTAAATGCAATATAAGAATAACATTATTGAAATTGCACAATTGAATATTCATCTATATATGTAATAATAAAGCAATTTCTGTAAATATATTTCAAACATTGTTCCTCGGATAAGCTTATTGGTTGGAATTTGAATGAAAAATATTCAAGAGTCTAAATAGTAAGTGCTGAGAATAGAATCTTTGAAGTATTTATTTCCTGCATAATAAAACAGAAAACCTGGCGAAACTATATAGTTTTTTAATAACAATTTCCAGTGCACTTTACTACATATGATTTGATCAGTTTAGAAATAGATCATTAGGAATATGTCTTTTCTCGCTAATGAAACAAAAGCAGTTGAAGTGGAGTTTCATTAATTTATGTTTCTAAGATCGATAGGTAGTGCTTATATTTGAATCCAAATTTGGAAAATTTAACGGAGAGTTCATTATCGAAGCGTTGATTGTAGATATTGAATTTTTGTGTAAAAGTTTTTTGCATAAGTGTCATACATCAAGTAAAAATACTTACATACTTTCTAAATTTTATCATATTTTTCTGTTTTAAAAAATGTATATATGTTATTCATATTGGCTTAAAATTCCTAAATTAATGCGATAATACAACAGATATGAGTTTCATAGTTTTCCTATCGTATAATTTCAGACCAAAAATTTCAAAAATGTCATTTTTTATGAAAATGAATGAGCGATCTACAAATGTGTTTGTTTCTTAAAATAAATGCTGATGTTGAAAATTTGAAAGAATGTAACTCGCTTGTCTTAATATTTTGTAACATAAAACGCCTAAGCATAAAATAACATCGCGGAAGCATTAATCGCATTGTTTCGAAACAAAGAAAAATGTTTTTAGTGATTAAGATTTTTTTTTATAGTTACGTATGACTTTAAAAATGTATTTCTTTCTATTTGTTCTTTTAAAGTATAGAGTTAACTGTAAATTCTATCGTTGCTAGTGTAAGAATAATAATATTGTAATACCTATTGTAAAGAGATTTCAACAGTGAATTATATTCTGCAGAAATTAATGTGTCCGTGCTATTTCATGTAATTTAGTGGAATAAGAAAGGAAAATTTTGTAGTGTATTTGGTGAACGGCAAAGTTCTTTTAGAAATTATCTGGCATTATTAATGAACATTTAGGTCTTTCAATCTAATCTGAATCTATGAGTTGATGATGTTAAAAAAATTATATGCACTATGCTAAGGAAATCCTCAGACACCAAAACTGACATTTATTGAGATTCATCACAACCATATTACCTTGTCTTTGGCCTTAAAAAGCTTTAGGTATGGGTATGTTAATTATTATTATTATTATTATTATTATTATTATTATTAACATCATCATCATCATTATTATTATTATTATTATTATTATTATTTGGGGAGTAAAAGGCTTCCTTTCAGTAGGTATTGATTCCATCGCCTGTCATTTTCACAATGTTCGAAACATCACGTTCCTCATCGTGTTTCATCAAGCAGGTATTTATTGGTACGCAGAACAGGGTTTTGCGTAAGCAAGGCAAAATATGATCAATCATTAGGTTTAAACTAATGGGAAGCAATATTGTCTCTAGAGTGCATTGAAATCTTGGCCACAACAATGTTTGTGTCTGTAATATTGCTTTAGAATGGGCAGATTAGAATTGTATAGAATGTCAAGGCAGTCATTGTTTCTGGTTAATAGATTTGTCTACCATAACAAATGAATAGTTTCTATTGTCCTTAAAACATCCCAACGCTTGAAATATTGCCATTTCCAAAAATTAAGGGGAGGAAATTTACCGTACTGTTAGTACCGTTCATCCGTAAAGATAAAGAGCATCCGGTGCTGCACAGTGTATTTGGAATGCTCTGTAAATAAAAACTTTTTCCATTGCTCTAGTGTCCGGGAGCTTCTGGTTCATTGCTCCAGACCAGTCAAAGAGGAGCAGTTAGAAATTTATATGATGCTATGTATATGAACATCCGTACGGTGATGGAAACCTGAAAGTTCTTTGTGAATTGTTCATATGCATACAAATTTCACTTCAGTTTTATTCATGCTTCTGCTTTCTGTTAGACAATAATAGGACAATTAAATGTATGTGATTTCCTTAGATCTCGAATTTTCCTGTTACAAGTATTTTATTTTGTCTTCTCGCACGTTTTCATTATTGAGACTTCGGAATGTTTCCAGAATATTATGTATATTACTTCAAGATTGATGAAAAGAGCAAATACCTTAGGGACTTTAACAACAATTAGTGCTCCAACATCAATTTACGATGAATTTGAACTCCTTTAAAAAACAAAATTGCTTCTCCTGCTATATGACTAAATAAACGTACCCGTTTAGCGAAGGAACTTACTGACAATTTTTTGACATATACAGAGACGAATTGATCCGTCATAAAACCTTAATATAAGTAATCAAAAAGAAGCTCTTGAGTATTTTCAATACATCCTGTTGGAAAGCTCAGTTTGGAAGGAAGATAAACTTATTTCTGTCTTATACTGTATCTATTACTATATCTTCTTATTATCTTACAATACAAGATAATTTTTATCTTTTGTGCAGAAGAGCGTATCTCAACTCGGGAGCCACTACCCCTTTTGGGGGTCACGTTGACATGTCATATGTGTCGTATAAAAATTACAAATCAACTTGTACAAAAAAAATAAAATATATATTAGGAGAAAAAAAATAACACATTTGTTATTAACACATTTTTACAAGAACACATGCATTGCAAAAGCATTTATATACACATATTTATAAATGCACATCGGAGAATACAGTTAAAAACCAATTTTTTAAATGTAAAAAAAATAATGGGATTATTGCGTTTGTTTTTCTTTTGAATGTTTCTCCATACGCGGATGCACATTAGAAACACACAGAAAAGCTAATTGTTTACAATTAAACATAAACAAACATGCTCATACACGTCGTTATCAAAGCAGCTTAATGGTTTGAACTAGTCAATTGTGCAGTTATTTATTGTTTCTAGGTTTTGATCTACAGGGTTCAAAAATGTTCATTTTTATTTTATTATGTTTCGGTGGGGAGGGGGGGGGGCGGGAGTTTCGTAGAGTAAAAAATTTTGAGGACCGCTGTTCTATAAATGACAATGAAACATGTGAAGAATAAGTTAATATTATGTAGTGTCCAAAGCTTTAATGCCATTGCAATTGGACTGGATAATCGTTTAAAGTAACTTAGTTCGCTCGAATATGTTTCGGCTTTACTGCTTTTGGTGGTTTGCACTCTAGCTAACAATCAAAGCAGTTGAATAATTTAGACTTAATATCCAAACACATACTTACCAGCGGCGAACTATCGTAAATCACTGGAGTGAAATATCTCTCTTTCCACTTCCAAACAGTGTCTAAGAATTTTAATTAACAAAGAAAATGCAGAGAATTTGCTGAATATGCTTAAACACATAACAAAATATTGTTTTAAGAAAAAGGATTCTTCAACAAATAATTTGAGTTAGATCAAAAATAAAACACATACTACGAATTCCTTAAATTTAGTTTCAGAAAACTTTTGTTTTTCTTTAATGCAAATTTATTCCATTACATTTTGTTAGTATATGATTTACATTCTATGTGGTGCAATGGACTAAATTTAAACCACTGATTTTAAAATCAGCAAAACGTAAAATTAAACGTTATAATTCGGAAATCATTTTTGTTTTTAAAAATTAACCCCTTACGTGTGAAAAATGTACCAAAAATGGAATTTTTTTTATTACTGAATTTAGTACATTATATCAACAAAGAGGTTAGAAAATGGTTATCATTTAAAAATACAAAATTTTAAATGAAATAACTGCTATATTAAATTATTATTTGACACACGTGAAAAATTAATGTGTTTAATATTCAAAAATTTTCAATTGCAGCAAAATAAATCAAATGGTGTGGTAATTTTAAAGCTAAATATTATAAACTAATGGAAATATAAATTTCAGTAAAATGGACAGTGCAGATATTACAAATTCCGATTAACAGCGAGAAACACTTATTCCCAATTCCCACCTTTATAACTGACCAAACCCCCATTCCTCACCAATGAAATAAATGACGGACAAATACCGCCATCTATTGTGAAAATAGTAAAACTCTATATTAAATGTCCATTCGAAAGGAAAACGTGCATCACGGAAAAGAATCGCTAAATTTTAAGCGCTAATACTAATTTTAAAGCGCTAAGTTTTAAAGCGAAAATAGTAAAACTCCATATTAAATGTCCATTCGAAAGGAAAACGTACATCACGGAAAAGAATCGCTAAGTTTTAACCTCTTTATTTTCTTCTGCCCGATCTAAGCTCATAAATATTTCCCATTTCGGTTGCACGAAATGGGCAATATTTCTGCAGTTTAAGATTAAGAGAGATGTGTAAAAAGATTAAATTTTCATTACCATACCTCCCAGGTTTGTGATTAAACTTCTATCTCTTCAAACAACTCTAGATCATGATCTCAGACTGAAGTGTTTTTGAGTTCATTTTCAAAATACTGCTTTTCGAAGCCAGATGGTTTTATTTTGTTTACAATATCTAGTGCTGACACTATTGGTTCTAAAATTTTACCTTATTTTTTTGACATACTCTGTTCATTTACTAAATGATGAAGCACTTTACATTGTTTAATAGAAAAAATTCTTTACTTTATCTGAGCCAGAAAAATCAAACCATATCGTGGCAGTGGATGCAAGAATCTTCATTAGTGGATCCACACTGTTGGGAAAATTTTTGATGGGATTTCAATACTAACAATTGGAAGTAAATGTACAAACTGAATATTTACAGCATATAAAAATTGCTTACTTAAGGTTTACATTGCGGGTAAAAAATGTTTGTATATACACTGTTCAAAACAATTACGCGAGCACATGGTTTTAACGAAATTACGCAAATACTTACACCGATAAGTAACATAAAATGAATCATCCATAATTTAAAACCTAGCAGGAAAGAGAAGAAGAAAACTTCATATGCAAATCAAAGTTCATGATGTCAAAAACCAGAAAAAGAACATAAGGGCGGAAATGGGGATGTTGCGGAAACGTCTGTTTCACTTGCTTAACGGTGAAATTCGATTGCTCAGTTATTCTCTTTGAGAAAAGGTGACTTGAAAATGTCTCAACAACAAGATTTACCGGAATCCATGGCATGGCGTATTATATGCAGACTTTGATCCGGGCAAACACAGCGTAGTGTCGCGGACACTGTTGGAGTCGCCAGAAGTGTCGTTGCAAGGCTGTGGAATCGATTCCAAGAAACAGGGAATTTTAGACGTCGACCAGGTCAAGGTCGGCCACGCGCTACTACAGCAACTGATGACCGGTATATACTGTTAACAGCTCGTCGAAACAGAACAGACAATGCTACTCAGCTGCAAAGACAGTTGCTCTTGGCAACAGGGCGAAGGGTGTTTTGCAAAACAGTACTTAATAGGCTTCATCGGGGAGGTCTCTAAGCACGTAGGCCAATGGTCTGCATTCCGTTGACCTCACACCACCGTGCGGCCCGAAGAAGATGGGCTGCTGAACATCGAGATTGGGAGCAACATGATTGGAGCCAAGTGCTGTTTACAGACGAGTCCCGATTCAGTCTGGAGTGTGACACCCGACGTGCTTTGGTATGGAGGGAAAGGGGCACTCGAAATAACCCCACATTCGTTCATGAAAGGTCACAATACAGACGAGCTGGTTTTATGGTAAGGGGTGGAATCAGCATAGGTGGACGTACGGACCTGTATATCATTCGGAATGGTACTTTGACGGCCCGAAAGTATGCAGACGAGATACTGAGACCTCATGTCATAGCTTACGCTGCAGCCATTGGAGATTCCTTTTTTGACCAGCATGATAATGCCAGACCCCATACAGCTCGTTTTGTGGAGAACATGCTTGAAGCTGAAACAATACAGCGTATGGAATGGCCAGCGTGCTCTCCTGACCTGAATCCAATTGAGCATGTTTGGGACATGCTCGGACATCGCATTGCTGCGAGACTAAGGCCTCTTTTTACTCTCCGAGACTTGGAGATTGCACTTCTTGAGGAGTGGAACAGTATTCCCCAAAGTCTTATCGATAACATCATCTCATCCATGGAAAACAGGTGTTCAGCAGTCTTAGCTGTTCGAGGAGACCACACGCCATATTAAAAATCTTGCATCATCCCTAAAGAATACTTTTTTTATAGTTTTCATGTAACCAAATTGTTTTCCTAAATCCTCTTTTCATGTTTTTTTCCATATTTTCAAAGAATTGAAGCTTAATTACAAATTTTTTCAGTCTTTTTTTCTGTATTGCGCATTGATACGCGTGTACTATCCGTTTTAAGCCAATACGTGGCTGTCTCGCACGGTTTTCTTAACTTCTTTGCTTGCTCCCCTAATTTTTTAGCAGTGTATATTAGTGTTATATTATCGTGGCGAGTATCGTGGCCAATCTGTCAAAGCCATATAGAACGTAATCAGCATTAATATAGAGATGATTTGTACTTGAAAAGTCCATACTAAACAATCGCTTTCAAATTAATCGTATAGATCAGTGATGGCCAAACTTTTGATCACTACGGGCGACTTGTAGTTTAAATTATAGGCGGCGGTCTACCAACACCCAGTGGCGTAGCGTGGGGGAGGGGCAAGGTGGCCTTCTTGCACCGGACACCACTGGTAGAGGGGCGCCCGGTTCACACACTTTCATTTTAACTAATTCTATATATTATATAACTATATGTTTTTCGGTGGGTGTGGACGCCAAAAAGGTATCGTGCCCTGGGCACCAGTTATGCTCTCTAAGTCACTGCCAACATCTGCCAACCTCTTGCCAATAGAGCACGTCTGGGACGTGCGTTGGAAGGCAACCGCAGCCGGCCTGGAAAACTGGTGAATTAACTGCCCAGTTGCAAATATTATGGCATGATATTCCGCAGACGGTCATAGGTGACCTCATTGATTCGACGCCACGCCGTGTTTCGGCTCGTATAGCTGCCAGAGGTAGATTTACTACTTACTGATTTGTAAAATTTTTCATGTAATATGTTCTTAATAAAGCGGTCTGTTCTTCTGAATTTGTAATCATTTACTTATCTCCTCATACAATACATACATGTTAAGTTTCGTGATAGTAGCTCGTTTCCTTCTGGGTGCACATATTTTTTTGTGACAGAGTGTATAAAATTAAAAATAAATAAAAGAGTATGGTAAAAAAGCAGAAGCTTAAAGCGCATCTACACACAAGCGAATCATCTCCCCCGTCGCCTCTTGACACATTTTGGTATCGATTAGTCCCCTCCAACGTGGGTTAACTATTTCGCAGCTTTGAAGATTTGTCTTAAAGTTTCTGTCCGGGGCGGTCTGAGTACGAATATCAAAGACACGAGAGACGCCATAAAACCTCCTCTCGGCGACAGGACCATTAAATCACTGCATTCCCCTACACTTAGCTCTCTGTTTCATGATTGTGTGCTTGCAGTGTTACATGAAAGCAGAAGCTTACATGAGAAGCAGAAGCTTACATGAAAAGCAGAAGCTTACATGATGGCTACTGTCACTCCTTGAAACTTCCGTTATGATTCATGCAAACACGTCGAAACTCAGCCGTATAAAATAACCACCGTTAGGTGATGAGACTTACTGTAGATTTGAAGATAGGCGATTGTAGCGAAATGTGACTTACACAAACCCGAAATGCCCATACACACGTCTGCTATGCGCTACGGTCGCCACGTGAGTAATATATATGTCAATACTTGGTTTACCCTTCGGGTTTTAGAGAGAGACTGGCACCGATAAACGGCTAACTTCGAGATTGTAGCGCGTCGTCTCTGTCTTACGATTTATATCGCATAATATGGGAGACGAGGAACTGAGATGTTTACATATCAGACAGGTGGGCGACTAGGAACAGTTACGCGGTCGACCAGTCGATCGCGGTCGCCGCTTTCACCACCCCTGGTATAGATTGATGTAAGTACGCTTGTTCACCATCCAAAATTTCTATTGGATAAAATATTACTTACTTAAAGTATACAGTAAAAGGTAAATAAAACTAATGTTCTACAGTTGTCTATGTCATCGCTAAGCCACCTTATATCCACCCACTAAATCCACCCACTATATCATCCACTCAAAAAAAGCTTCCAAATTCTTTCATGACAATCATCTTTACACTTGAAACCATAAACCCACAAAATAACTTATCATCTAAATGTCCCTATGGATTGAAAAATATCTTTCTGAGAAACTCTGCTAAATTTGAAACTATAAAACCTTCTTTTTAAGACATTTGTCATGCTACATTTGTCAACTTGGTTAATTTAAGCATTTGGAAATGTTTAGGAAACAAGTTTTTGTCTACTTTTAAAATGCGCAATAGAACATAAAAATAAGCAACTAGTATCAGGTTAATCGGTGCAAACCTTTTTTGAGATGATATTATACAAATTTTATTGCTCTCTGCAAGATTCATGTATTAACTTAGCAGTGCAAAACTAATATGTCTGTTAAAATATATTTATTTTTCCAAAATACAAAGATTAGATATAATAATTTTTATCCATCATAAAAAAATATATCTTTGTATACCTGTACTATATGTAAATTTTTCTTGTATATATACTTGAACCATAATCCTCAAAATACTATAATGTATCACTTTAAGAAACTACTTAACATAATTTAACATGAAATGTTATTGAACTTTACTTGTAAATGACATATTGTAATGAAATGTTCTGCCAGTTATTTTATCAACGTGTCCTGACTGGATTTATTTTATTTCTAAACTGATTTCTATTTTCTTCAAATTGGAGTGCCATGAAAAAAGAAGGCAATACTACGTTTATGTTATATTTATTTTTTGAGTTACTAAATGTGATCACATTGGGAAAACGATTAGTAAAACTCAGAGGGGAATAAGTTGAATACGCACAAAAGTGTACAAAATAAATATTTGCAAAAGTTTTTACTGGTATGATTTTTTTAAAAATTGCTTGCTTTGAATCATATTGCTTTCCGTGACTGTTGGGTCTGTTGTAATATTTAGTTTTATAATATGTCGTCTAAGAAAAGCAACGTAACACTAATATTTGCTTAAAACTTTTCGTTCGGTTCAAACAGAGGAAGTGATATTAAAATCATGTGATAACTTCTATAAAAGGGATCCTCTAGTGAAACGTTTCAGTAGAAAATGATAACTTTTATTTCATTCATATTTTATAATTTTCATTTTGTAATCTTTATTAAAAATATGTCTTAAAAAGCCAGACTAATCTGTTGATAAAATTAATCTTTAACTAACCCAACAAATTTACTAGTATGCTTAAAAAATATCAATAAAATATATGGTTTTATGAAAGTATTTACAAAGAAATATTTTGAAACAGGTACTTTGAAACAGTAAAATTAGTTCAATATTTCTATGATACATCAAATAGTTAAGTCTGTTTTAAATTTCTCAGTTGTATGCAGTGAGTGTTCTGATATGGATTACGCACATTGTTTTGCGAAACATACTGCAATGACGACAGTTTAGCCGAGAAGGAAATTTTGGCCATTTCCACTACCATGAAACTGTAAATGATGAAAAATGCCAAAGAGGAAAACAAAACTCAAGAAGGATCAAACAAAGACACACTCACAAAAAAAGGCCTACAAATGAGCCAAGGAGAGAGAAAATTTATTATTCAAAATTATAGATGTAATGAAAGCCAGGTAATATTATATTTAAATTAAAATAATTTGGAAACGATATTAATCGTAAGGAGTGTGATATAAGGACTGTGATAATTTTCAATTCCAGTATTCAGATTAATTTATAGTTTGGAGGAAACTTAAATTTGACAATTGGTTTTCTATTCTTTCAAGCTGGTTAAAATTTTTGTTTTTCATTCTTCAATCTTCAATAGATGCCAATGAGCTTAAGATTGTGCAATCGTCCGTAAAGCACTCGCAACGTGTTTGCAAAAATTGAACTTTTACTACATAATTTACTGTAAAAGGCGAAAGTAAAAAGCAGTAGAAACGATTTATTTTGTTAACAATGTTACTTGTTCCCCATGCTTCGCTAAAAGTTTTTTTTTTTTATTTTTTTTTTTTTTAGTGGCAGTGACAATGTGTTCCTAGCCTTTTAATTTATATTTTTCCTTTTATTTCAAATACATTGTATAGAAACAGGAATACAACTCATGATATCTTTCAAAATGGATATGTTTTTGCTTTGTTTACTTTTGTCATGACTAACCATTGCAAAGTGGGAGGGAAATAAAACTATCTTTTGCCGCACATTCTTCAAATACATGTTGGGTCTTGTAGGCTATAATTTATATTTATCTTCCAATACATCATTTACACATATACATACATAAGTATGCACGAGTGTAGGGGTATAGAAATCTTTATGGGCAAACTATTGCATGAAGAAATTTGTATCTGGCATGAGTTCTTACTACCTAAAATAATCATTTAGCATCCTGCAATTTAAAAATCAAAGAGATTTTACTTTTATCATGTTCAAATGGATTTATGCTTATATTGCTCGACAAAATAATGTTCATAGGACTTTTACTATTAGTTGGAAATTTCTAATAACATTATCTGTATCATTATTGTGAAAGGTCTTAATTATATTAATATATATATATATATATATATATATATATATATATATATATATATATATATATATATATATATATATATATATATATATATATATATATATATATATATATGTATATATATATATATATATATATATATATATATATATATATATATATATATATATATATATATATATATATATATAATATATATATATATATATATATATATATATATATATATATATATATATATATATATATATATATATATACCGGGTGTCCCCAAAATAACCGACGATTTGAAGAATCAAATAAAGAAAAACGGAAGGAGATAGAAATGCACGATTTGCTGCATTCTTCTTAGGTAACCAGGGAATTTGTTCTCACCAATTTTCAAAATTAGTTACAAAGTTCGTCAACAGATGGTGCTGCTGACTAGGAAAATCTATAAAACAATATTTTCAAAATAACTACCGTTTGCAGCAACAACGTGGCGCAGTCTGAGGTAAAAATTCATAGACGCCCGTGCAAACATTTCAGTTTGAATGTTCTGACAAGCAGCAGAGATGTATTGTTCCAGTTCATCAACAGTTTATGGATTGTGACGATACACCTGGTCTTTCCAGTACCCCGAAAGAAAAAATCGCATGGCGTCAAATCTGGCGAATAGGGAGGCCAAACCATGCCACATTGCGTAAGTGTCCTGCTTTAAAAACATTGTTTTATAGTTTATCCCAGTGAGCAGCGACATCTGTTGACGAACTTTGTAACTAATTTTGAAAATTGGTGAGAATAAATTCCCTGGTTACCTAAGCAGAATGTAGCAAATCGTACATTTCTATCACCATTCTTTTTATCTGTAATTGATTTGTCAAATCGTCGGTCATTTTTTAGACACCCGGTATATGTGTGTGTGTGTGTGTGTGTGTGTGTGTGGTATATCATGACCGGCGAGGGCGAGGGAAGGCAGGAGCAAAGCATATAGTCGGCCGGCCGTGCATCGCATCTAAGGTTATTTCCGTAATTAGTCCAGAAAATTCAGTTTCCGCGCTGAAAGTCGTGGTGGACGGCATCTCGGAGATCTTTTCATGAAATTTACCCCACTAACCCCAATCACACAGGAACACACCGCAACTCTCAACAAAATTTTTATTTCTTTCAAGGGCTACATCTTCATGTGACGGTGACAACTCAAAAACTGGCACACCTATATGGGAGTACGTCTATTTATAATCTCCTGGAGGGTTAGCCATGTGAACGTGCAAACGTGGAGCGATTGGTTAGCAGCCTGGATATCTGGGTTTCAGAACTTATATAACCAAAGGGATTGTATCAAAATTTACAGGGGTCGTATAGGATATGCCTAATTCAATTCCTTTGTTCTTAAAACGAAAACGAAAAACGTAATTAATCCACGCTCAAGGAAACTTAAAAAGAACTTTGAATTTTGAAAGGGTTTTGTGTTTATATATGTTATATATATATATATATATATATATAATATTATAAAACTTTTTTATGAGCATTGAATATAAATTTCCTGCACTCGTTATTTCAAATTACATTAGTCCCTTTATAATTGAAATTTTAATATTTTAGCTCCATTAGTTTTAGACTTTATTTAAGCTCCTTTGATGTAAAATATTCATGTCGCTTACCTTATTTTTTTTAAGTCTTTTAATAAATGGAATTGCAGGGGAAATTCCCCGTTATGTATGAAAAATCTACTTAATGAATGAAACAGTTATTTGCAAACGAAGATAATTGAGGTTAGAACTTTTAGGACCGCAAACATATTCGCAGGCCTACATTATATGACAGAGAAAAATCAAACTGAAGAAACCCCGATGTCATGTCTCGTTTTTTCACAGCTAAAATTGCTTCATACACTATATGTCCAACAAAATCTGACACAAAAATAACCCTTCCTTAGAAGAATCATAACAGTTCAAACAATTTGGTTAAATGTAAAATTAAGAAAAAGTATTTAGCATGTAAGAGAAAACGTTTTTTATGATGATTACCCGATGAAACACGCTCCTTCATCAATACATCTAGAAGATATTTACGCTAAGCGACAATAAAGTTCCTTACTTTAAAAATACGTATTTAGCTTTTTCTTCGAATTATATGTTATATTTTATAGAGCATTCATAATTTCTACTTTAAATGTTTTTCTTGTTAAAGTTAAATCTTGTAAGTTATAAGTAATGCAAGCAGATAAGTTTTAATTATTTTGTACTGTCATAGTTCCCATTTTATTATAATTTTATTTTATTTATAGAACGAAATGTTCTGTCAGTATCTTTTAAATATTAGAATAACATAGTGGTGGGAAAGTTTTAACTTGCTTATGTTCCGATGCGTTCCGATATGAATTAAC
Organism: Dolomedes plantarius; assembly: GCA_907164885.2. Taxonomy (NCBI): domain Eukaryota; kingdom Metazoa; phylum Arthropoda; class Arachnida; order Araneae; family Dolomedidae; genus Dolomedes; species Dolomedes plantarius. The sequence goes on from OU015492.1 coordinate 153,535,264, forward strand.
CTTTCTTTCGCTTTCCCAATAAAATATTAATGGTATAATAAACGTTTTAACTAGTTCTAAGCATGCAAAATCAGGCATAATAAACAAACTTAGGCTGAAGTGCCAATTTTGAGTGTTATATAATACAAAAGTGTGCATTGATAAACAGAAAACATGTACAATTAAAATTTGAAGCAAGTCCATAAAAAATACATATATTCAAAGTTTGCAAATGAACAACAAATGATAATTTAACTATGATTTTGATTATAATAAACTAAAAACATATACTGATTTTTAGTTTTTTTAACTCAAAAACCATGTCATTTACAATCTCTGTTAATATGGCTTTTAAGAATTTCCATTTTATTTCTAATTTCTTTAAAATTGCTATATACGGTCAGTCCAACGACGGACTACTGGAAGCATATATCGTGAGGAAATATGAAAAAAATGATTTTGATAGAAGGAATATCAGAACTGAAGTTAATGAATTGTTAATCTCACGAAGGTGAATACTGACTATAGCACACTTAAATCAATTTCATTTTTTTTCATATTGGTGCCACCTAGCTATATTTGGAATATTTTAAGAAAAAAACATTTTACTAGCAACAATACAAATATTTACCCCAGAAAAGATCACTGATATATTCGGGACAACTTTATAGAAAACAGTTAAAATAAAGATCATAGAAATAGAAAATTAATTGTTCAATTCATAAATTATTTTTTATTTTTTGTATAGCACAAGATATGAAATATATTTTAAAATACAGTTTCAAAGGAAACACGTATATTGTATTCGAACAATTTTTTTAAACTACTGTAATATACTTTACATTACTAACTTGAAGCCATTTAAAGCAAATAAAACATGAGAATATTTTTTATAAATAAATATCAAGGAACCGAAATATTTCAAGCGATAATACAAGACATTTTAACAAGATGTTTACAATTATATTTAGATAAGTCCTAAAATAAAGCTTTAATACTCTTACACTCTTTAAAATATTTAATTTATGTATCAAATTAATAGCACTTCAGAAAGCGTAATCAGTTATTGATATTATTCAATTAATTTCAAGGTAAAAGTTAACTTAAAATGATGGTTCAGAAGAAAAAAGTAAATTATAATTTACTTGCCCAAAAGAAGAAATTTTAATTTTCATATTCTAATCAGTAAGACAAAAAATGGATGCAATGAATAGATATTTGATTTTACTGAAGAAAAAGTATGTTTAGAAATATTGGCTCTAGCAAATATCTGTTTATTAAAATCATTCTCTCTTTCAAAATAAAGCTTTTTGTTAATTAGTAATCAGACAATTAATGCAAACCCTAGCTCAAAGGAAATTAGTTCCCATTAATTTTTCAATACCTGGGAATTTTTAAGCAAAAAAATATTTACAAAATATCTTAACAAGATATTCAGAGATATATATTTCCAAAAGTATACAATGACAAAATGTAATACTAAGCACACGTCTTGATATGAAAGAAATGCTTTTGCAACCAATGTAAATCTGCGTAATATCATTATCTCGAAAATACAGTCGAGGGAGAGAAAAACAGTCTGAGATTTATCTATGAAAAATATCTCCTACGACTTGAACTTCTCGTGGTACATCTGCAGTAATTAATTTCATACTTTGAGTTAAGCAACTACTTTAATGATACCATTACTTAAATAGAAAAGTTGGAAAAAAAAAGTTATTTCGCGAATAACAAGTTGTTATCAGTAATTATCTTCTGGCAAATAGTTTATTTGCCTATATTCAACCTAAATTTTTTACAAGGTGTTTTTCGTGTAAAGGGCCTCTTAGAATTTCCCTTTTTTTCACAGAACTAACTTATTTTTAGAAATATTAATTTATTCAGAATATTTTTTAATAACTGAAAAAGCTTTAAAGTTTTGTTTTTTTTACATATTTATAAAATATAATTGAAAATTCATAGAATGGCTTGAAACAACATAAAATAAACTTTGACATTTGCACAGAACAGCTTGTTTTTCTGTTTTACTAGAGTTATATTCATGAGAAAAAACACTGAGTTCCATATAGTGCAAAATTGAATTTTCAAAACTGCTGTCAGTCAATCTTTAATGTGACGCAGTTCAATAATGTGCACAAGAAAACCAGTTTCTATTTTATTTTCTACCGACTGGTGACCATTTTACATGTACTTACCGAAAGTCCGTTACTGTCAATCATTGCTGACGGAAGTTAAGGTCATTACTAAATTTTATGATTAATATTATATGCTGCAAAAGTTAAAGCACCATATATACAGTATGCCCACCAAAGTCCCTTCCCACCCTCTTAACTTCGGAACGGCTGCTGCTATATTCATAAAAGTGGTGTCTAGGTATAGTAAAGTAGCCATGCGCTACTGAATGAAACCACCCACCACGCCATCTGGTAGAAAACTGCGGAGTTAGCATTCCTATCTCGAAAATAAAACAAGATAGTAAAAAAAAGTGATTTACAAAGTTGTAGAAAATTATCGATTTAGTACGAATAGATACCTTGTGGACATTCATGCAAAGAATAGAACGATTAAAACGCGCATTTGTTTTTTCATGATTTCCTATACTGTGACGTCACGAAACTTGAACGAAAGAAGAAATGATTATCTTTCGGGCAAAACACGACACCGCAATGTGCACAGTGGTATATCGCTTTTGATCCCCAATCAAAAGGACCGCGGTTCAAACCTCGAGGGTTTCATCCTTGTACTGATTGTCTTTATAAACAGAGTAGACAATACGTAGATCGTGTAAAATAGTGTCGCATCAACTCAACGCAACTTGCTCTTGGTGTTCGAAATTTTTGCAGTATGCAAATACGTAAGAAACGTCATGCCTGTTCACATTAGACGGCTATAAAAAAGACATCTTCTTGGTGTTGTAGTATGTTGATGCTCGTGGTCATGGTTGAGTATTCCAAAGCTGATTTCTCCAGTGAAGCAGTACCTCGTCAAGGAATTCGGGGACCAAATAATTGGGTATGGCGGTTTTGAAGAGTGGACTCCACGTTCACCTGATCTGACTCCACTGGACTTTTCCTGTGGGGATACTTGAAACAGCAGGTGTATGCGACCCCTCCACAAACATTGCAGGACCTTAAACGACGCATTACGGACGCCTGTGCCAACGTGTCACGCTCTATGCTCCAACGTGTGCAACGTGAGATTCAAACGAGGATCCAAATGTGTATTGCAGCTGACGGTGAGAAGTTTGAACATCTCAAATAAAGGTATATTGTTAAAATTAGTTGTTTTTTTTCTTTATCAGATCCTTTTGTCACGTCACAGTGTAGGAAATCACGAAAAAACAAATGCGCGTTTTAACCATTGTGGTCTTCTCATTAATGTCCACAAGGTATCTTTTCGTACTAAATCGATGATTTTCTACAACTTTGTATATGACTTTTTTTCCCTATCTCGTTCCGTTTTCGAGATAGGAATGCTAACTCCGCAGTTTTTCACCAGGTGGCGCAGTAGGTGGTTTCATTCAGTTGCGCATGGCTACTTTACTATACCTAGACACCACTTTTATGAATATAGCAGCAGCCGTTTCGAAGTTAAGAGGGTGGGAAGGGACTTTAGTGGGCATACTGTATATATATATATATATATATATATATATATATATATATATATATATATATATGTAAGGAAAAACTGATATATAGGAGGGCTTTTGTTAGGGAAAAGGTGGAATTTATAATCAAAAATTATTAATTCACGAAAGTTCGCCATAATAGAAGAAGGGTTGTTAATAGCAAAAAAATAGCAATAGGGGGCGCCACTAGACGGGTGCTGTTCAGAAAAGAGATATTTTTCGGCAAGAGCAAGTTACGTAAGAAGATTACATAACGAAGAAAGTTACAGAACATTCGATCTGACTAAGCAAAAAGTTTGAGCGGGAGAATGACAAAAGAAGCTAGTCAGTCGGCACAGAGATCTGATTGAGAGAAGATGTATGTCTTGATAGAGAACCTGGGTGGAATGGTTGTATAATTATGTTGGAGCTCTGATGGTAATAATGAAAATAAACGAATTTAAGTGATCTTTGTCATCTCATCTAATCATTTGGTCCACGATTGTCTTTAATTAATAACGAAATGGATACGAAACATGTCATATGGATACGAAACGTGACATAAGCCGGAAGGAGTGTGCAAGCCTACGTGGGTGAGATTTTAAAAAAATTTCAGATGAGCCGACTATCGTCAATTGCAACCACTCGTCTTTCAATCCAGAAAGTGTTTCTTTCTCGTGACTGGTTGACAACGTGAGATCCAATATTGAAATTTCCTTCTTTTTTCATAAAATAGAAAAATCAAAATGACTGTAGATCACGCTTTGTATGAAACTTTTTCTTTCCATTGGTGTGACGTGGCAATTTGAAAAGTAACTGTGCTTAAAACGGACTGTTTGGGACCTCCGGGCATCAGATGACTGAATTTTGTCACAACTATGATTGGTGAGAAAAAAGATAGTAATAATAAATTTTTTTTGCGTTCGTTTAAATCAACAAGAAAAGAGAAACATGGATAATATGAAGGGTAAGGAGGAAGAAAAAGACGATGGTGCAGCAGTAAACGATAATTATGAAAATAAAGATGAGAAAAAATGTGAAGCAGAAGCAAGTGACAGACACGAAAAAAAAAGAAGTTCTAACATTGAGAAAATGCAGTGGTAAAACAGCAGAGAAAGGAGAATTGCAGAATATAAAGTTAATGGTCCAGAAGTACGACAATCTGAAATTTAGAAATATTCTGCCTTCGATAAACCTCTGTGAGGAAAAATGTAATGCTTTTAATTTGGATGAAGATTGGAGGAGAGAAAATATTTTACATTATTTGGATGGCGAAATTCAGGACTTCATGATAGCGACGCAGTTGTATAAGAAGAGTTATACAGAAATAAAGAGAATTTTTTTTTTCGAATGCGGAAACACTTGTCGTGAGACATTCGCCTATACCACGCCGCAATTTTACTGCCCATTTTATTGTGGGGGCACCATATAGGCGTACAGCATTACCCCCTATGAAGGGACGACACGAACGGAGGCATATTTCGTGGCGCGACGCCAGGATTCGATCTGAGCACCCTCAGCACCGCAAACCAGCGAGCTGTACCACTGGGCCGCCACAAGCCCATAAAGAGAAATTTAACATCAGTCTTTTCGCGCAGTAGACAAGAAATAGAGAGACAATACAGAAATCTCAGATTAACAGAGGATGGAGATCTACAAGAGTACTACAAAAAAAAGGTGGAAATTGGAACGTCATTGCGAAAACAAGAAATTGAAATAATAGAAATCCTAACAATGGACACACCAACACAGATGAACACTCTACTCAGCATACAGCAAATACAATCCATAAGTGAGTGGTTTGATTTAGCGAAGAAGATTTTACTTCAATTAAAACTCAAGACAGCAGATCAACAAACGACGAAAAGAAAAACATCGGAAATGCATCACAGCAGACAGCCAGATTTCAGCACTGGAGAGAAAGAAACAACACCAGACCCCAGTCGGGACAATTTGAAAGTAATTACAGTGAAGACAACCAAGAAAGAAATTTTTTCAGACCAAGAAGAAAAAATTTTGGAGGAAACTATGGACAGCGAGGGAGACATTATCAAGAGCAAAGCAGAAGGAGTAACTATAACGAATCATTTAATTTTCACAGACGAAATGAAACCAGAGAGGAGAGAAGGTGACTACTAATATCTGCAGAGGTGAGTGACTTTAAAATTTTCTGTCTTTTGGACACGGGTTCGTCAGTGACGATAATATCAGAAAAATTATGTAAAAATTTAACTAATTTAAAAGTTCTAGACCATCAAAAAATAATTTTAAACCAAACAGATGGTCAAATCAATGTGAAAGATGTAATAACAACTAATGTCAGGATTGGAAAAATTCAAAAAGCAATAAGCTTATATGTTGCGGACACAGAGTTACCATATTTATTATTAGGTCTTAATGAAATAAGAAAGTTTAAATTAGAAATTAATTTTAAAAATTTAAGGGTATATCAATATAGACGTGAAATTGAATTATGTTGTGATTATAAATTTAAAAGTCCTAATGCATTTCATATGCATAATTTTGATAATTGTGGTGAAAAGTGTAATGCTTATAATTTGTGTAATGCTAAGAATTTAAGAAATTGTGATAATATTGGTAAAACTTTTAAAAGTTATAACTGTGTTAAAAATGGTCATTCACTTAAGCAGAAATTTGAAAATGAAAATGTTTGGTGTGATGAGTCAAATGTAAACAGTGTTTTAAAAAATGATTGTGTGAAACAAAAAAAATGACTTAAACCCTAATGTGAGAGAACCAAACTTGAGCTGTGAGGATTTTGAAATTGAAAAAAGAACTGTAAACAATAATTTTGAGTTTAAGGAGGAATCAGGTATCCCCGATGGTACTCTGAATGCTCTTTTTAAAATGCCCAGTGATGTTTTGGAAAGTTTGGCCCCAGAACAAATATCTGAGGACTGGTCAAAATTAGATTGCATTTTAGGGAAATTTGATAAAGTATTTTCAACAGATAAATATTGGAGATTTATTTTAGGTGGATGTCCACTAATTAGTATTGAGATACGAATAATGGGATGAATGGAGTTAGAATAGATTTTTTGAAGTACTTACCCCAACTTCCAGAAATTTCAATGACATGACGACTAAATAAAACTGAAATAGTATTTTCAAGAATATTTAATAGAATTAAGCGAATAAATATCATAGGGAAAAAGAACATAACATGAATCGTGCGACTGTATAGAATAAAAAAAACCCGTTGAATCATAGATAATAACATTGTTCGACGCATGTCCATGAAACAACCAATGAGAATTCTTCTTCATACGTCCTCTGGCAATACGTCATCTGGCCTCCCCTCCGGAAGTGAACTCGTACTTGTGAAATAATGCAAATATGATGTGTAAATATGATGTAGGAAAAATAAAATTAGAACCTCAAAGAGTCCACTTAACTTCAGAACTTCCAATAGCTCTTAGATCTTATCGTACCTCACGAACTGAAAATTTAGAAATACAAAAACAAATAAATGAGTTGTTAAATGCAGGATTTATTAAACCATCCCATTCACCATTTGCATCACCAGTGTGCTTAGTAACCAAGAAAGGAGAAGGAAAAACTCGTTTATGCATAGATTATCGTAAATTAAATTCTATCACAAAATTTTATTCAGAACCTATTCCAAGAATAGATGACCTCTTAGACCAACTGACCCATGCAAGGTACTTCTCAACACTTGACTTAACTTCGGGTTATTGGCATATTGCAATACATGACAAGGACACAGAAAAATTAGCTTTTACTACTAATTTTGGAATATGAGTGGCTCAGGCTCCCCTTTGGTTGGAAGAATGCTCCAAGTGTCTTTCAACGAGCAATTAGACAAATTTTAAACAAGTATCAAATAAAATATGCACTAAATTACTTTGATGACATAATATTTTTTTCTCAAAATTTTAATGAACATATGCAACACTTAGATGAATCTTTAGAAGAAATTTAACTGGCATGGAATTTAGATGGTCATTAAAATTATCAATGTATGATTATGATGTAGTGTATATTAAAGGAAAATGCAATCATGAGGCTGATATGTTATCCAGAAACCCTGTAAGTCATTTTGTTAATCAATATTGTTATTTCCTAAGCACAGATGAAATAATCATAGGACAGTGGGATGATAATATAAATAACATTAAGTATAAAAAATATAATGGAGTCTTAGGGCCTGTTCACATAGGAGTCCGTGACGTTGCGTTAAGGATGACGTTGAGACGAAAATAAACCAATCATATGCCTCCAAACGATTAGCAATGAAATTTTTAAAGCATATGATTGGTTTATTTTCGTCTCAACGTCATCTTTTCCTTAGCGCAACGCTGCGGACTCCTATGTGAACAGGTCCTTAACTGTAAAAAAGAAAAACTTAGTCAAAATTGTAGTTCCGCCATCACTAAGAACAAAATTAATAAATTCAGCTCCTGAAAAGTTTGGTCACCCAGGTGTAAAAAAGATGTTAAAGTTAATTTCCCCAATTTACTATTGGCAAGACATAATTGTAGACATAGCAAATTTTGTTCGTTGTTGTTAAACCTGTCAAAAGAATAAAAAATCAACTCAGAAAAAAATTGGACTGATGGAGCAAGTGCCTGTGGCGAAAGAACCATTTGACTTAATTTCAGTTGATACTGTTGGGGCTTTCAATTATTACAATTCAACAAAAAATATCTTCATCTTGTAATTGATCATCCAACCAGATATATATGGACATTCCCCTCAAAGAGTGTAACCAGTGAAACATACACAAATTGCTCGAGACAAGTTTTCAATATTAAGGTTCCAATGCAAATACTCAGAGATAGAAATCCTGCATTCACTTCTTCCAGATTTAGGAAATTTTTGAAGCATCATAATGTACGACAATTATTGACCAGTTCGCATAGACCTCAGACAAACGGGCAGAATGAAAGAATCAAACAATAGTAGCAAAATTAAGATGCAAAATAAATTCTTCTTCGAAAAAAAATCCCTGGACAAAAATTTTAGAACAAGTAACTTCTGAATACAATAATCAACCCCATTCTGTGACTGGTTTTTCCCCAAGCTACCTTTTATTTGGAATACTACCATATGATTCACCTTTGCCCAATACAACTTCATTAAATTACCCACCTGTTGACGAAGCCAGAAAAATTGCAGTGCAAAGAACTATTCAACACCATAAAATAAATAATCGAAGATATGATAAACATTTTGTTCAGTCAAATTTTAAAATTGGTGACTTAGTGATGTACGAAGAATTTAAATACCCAAATTCAAGAAAACTAGATTCCCCCTTATTCAGGCCCATATACAATTTTAAGTCAATTATCTAATGTAAATTTTGAAATTAACAAACCAAATCAATATACTGGAAAAGCCACCGACATTGTACATTTGACAATATTAAGACATTTTCATCCACAAAATGAGTTTAAATTAACATAAATTTGAGTTCCTGCAGCATTTCTTGGGGGGGAGGGGGGAAATAAGGAAAGTTTTGCACTAATTGAAAATAAAATTGAAATTGTGAATTTTGAATGTTAATAATGATAAAACTATGAAAATTAAATTGTATTTCTGAAATTAAGGAAAAACTGTAATATGATTTGTATTGATTTTTATGTGACTTTAACAATTGTATGATATGAGTTAAAATTTAAATAACTGTTGAAAGAACTTTTTCTAAATCTACAAAATCTGAGTGTGTTGAAATGTTTATCACTAGTTTATAATGTTTTGAATTGTTTTATAAGCTGAACTGTATGTGATATTTGTCCAATTATGACCAACCTCAAGCTCAGAGATATATTTCTTTTGGTTTTATTCATTGTGTGTTGTCTAAAAATAATATAAAAAAAACTGTCTTGATTTAAACTCTCTACAGGAAAACTGTTTTATGTGATATTTTGGATCTTCTGAGTCAACCACGGATTATGACAAGTCTAATTCTTTTACCTTTTTTAATTTCCCTCTTTCTTGAAGTTCTATACTATCACCCACTTCTACCCTCGCGTTGGAAGTCATCCCAATTACCTAATCATTTGTATATAAGCAATTCAACGTGTCTGTCACTTTAACCCATTTAAGACTGGCGTTGCGAAAACGCAACATTAATTTCTGTATTTTTTAAAGGCATGTTCAAAATTTTGTACGTCTGAAGTAACATTTTTATTTTATTCTCTATACTTCAATTGATCATAATAATTTTTTTGCTTCCACATTTCTACACTTTTAGCACTTGCAAAAAAATGTTTTTTTCTGGTGTTTTGAAAGGGAAAAAAATTACTATTTTCAAATAATAACCTTAGATAGCATCACATGATAAATTTCCGATTTGATGCTTGTTCCGAGTTCACTAGAGACTAAAGAACAACATGGCTTCAACAGATAAATCATAATTTTTGTTTTTATGTTTCTCAATTTATATTTTTAAAAATGTTGCGAAAACGCAACATCAGTCCAAAGTGTATTACTTATTTCCAATGTGTTTTATTAGTGCTGCCTAGTTTTTCATGCAGTAAATTGGTATTGTTTGCATTTCGGATAAGTTTGTCCCTAGCAAAAAGCGATTTTTGACATTGGAAGAGACATTGGAGTATTTTCATGGCCTAGATGATGATATTTCAGAATCGTCCTCAACAGAAGCTAATGAGGACCCATAATTCGTCATTATCCCTCCAGATCCGGATGATTTGACGGCTGAAGAAACTATTGATGATAATATTTTATGTGAAAATGTCGAATCACCTAAAGACATTGCAGGTGAAATCGACATTTTTTTTTCTAATAAATGTAAAAGTAAGCATTATAGTAAGAAAAAGGAGCATATTGTATGGGAAAAGGGAGACTCTACACGGATGTAATGAATTCTAAAATAAGTTTATTAGAGTTTAAGAGATCTATACATTTGAGAGAGCCATATCTTTGATAAAAAGGATTGAAGAAATGCAGATGAATTCTGTTTTACCTGAAACTTCACATATTGGAAGACCATCTTCAATTCAAAATATAATTCTCAATGAAACTCGGAAAAACCGTATGGGCCATATTATTACTAAAAATAGTGAAAATAAACAAAAAAATGTAAACACTGCAATAATCAAACAATTTCTGTATGTAATAAGTGTAATGTACCTCTTCATGCTAAATGTTTCAAAGATTTTAAAAAAGTTTTAAATTTTTTTATAATATTAAATTTTTATATTTTTAAAATTTTTATATCGCTTTAGACTGATGAAGCGAAAACGCAACATTTTGTAACTCTCGTAAAAATAAATTTAATTTTATGGAAACAACTTATTTGTGTAATTAATGTTCTAAGAAGTGTTAAAACACTGTTTGGTGCATTTCCAATAAAGGAAACATGGAGTGGTCCTAAATGGGTTAAGTGCTGAATTTATCCAAAATATACAAAATAATGACCAAAGACAGGCAGTGTACTGACCGCTCCTTTGTCCTCCCTTTCCTAACAAAAACATACACCTTGAATTAAACAGAATGTACACAGATGAAGGAGTGGTACACCAGTACCAGAAGTGAATTGTATTACATAATGAATCTGTCATTATGAAAATTTAATGTGGTAAATTGTAACTGAAAATTTTGTCTAAATAAAAATTGTAAATTAAATTATGAAGAAGTGTTGAATTTCATGTAAGTAAATTTTAAAATGTTGGAAAAGTTCTATAAGATAAATGAAATTGATGAAGCTTAAAATATGATGTGTTATAAATTGGATCCTATGAGAAAAGTCGAATTTGTTATAGTGTCAAATATTAATGTTTTTGCCTATGAGTCTTTGCAGAGACAAGATAGGTAACAAGATGGAGGCCTCCTGGGAAACGTGGCGCCACAATATCTATTTTTTCAGTACTTTTGTATTATTTCCTTGTTTTTAATGATGTTTTATTAATATTTTTGTATTTATATGTGAAATGTTTTCTGGAACTGTCAAAATGGCTGGAGTAAGAATGTTTGATGAAGAACTAAAATTTTGTAACCAGTCAAAGAACTATAGAACTCCAAGGTAACCAATACTAGGCATAGACTTCATAAAATTCAAGCATGTGACCATTTATGTAACTTTAATTGTGGCAGTCCAATTCTTACTACTTAAAATTGTTGCGGATAATTGATAAAATAAAGAGGGTACTATTGTTAACTATTGAGTACTTAATTTTCACGTGGCAAGATACTAATAATGTATATTTAGTGATTTAATTTTTTTTTTTGATAAGTGCTTTAAATTCTTTTTGACTTTTGTAGATAATGTTGTGAACTTTATTGTATTGATTAATAATGTGATATATTAGTTTCTGTCTCTACTGGAGACAGCTGTAAGTTGTATTTTTCATCTAGAGCTCCTTCATTGTTGTGTACAATAATAGTTTAATTTAGAGATAGTTAGGAAACCAAGTTAGGAATAAGAAAAGATAAATTAAGTTAGGAATAGTTTTAATTTAGTTTTTCATTTAATTTTGTTGATTAGGGACTGCAGCCCAGATCAGCTTCCTTTTCAAGTAACTGTCAGTTGAGTTTAAATTAAATTTAAGTTTTCTCTTCTGGAGACTTGCTGCACTGAACTGTCCATTCTTGTGTGCACGCCTTCAGAGGTCGGGGGGGGAGTTGTAAGGAAAAACTAAAATATAGGGGGGCTTTTGTTAGGGAAAAAGGGGATTTTATAATGAAAAATTATTAACTCACGAAATTTCGCCATAAAAGAAGAAGGGTTGTTAATAGCAAAAAATAGCAATAGGGGGCGCCACTAGACGAGTGCTGTTCAGAAAAGAGATATTTTTCGGCAGGAGCAAGTTACGTAAGGGGATTACATAACGAAGAAAGTTACAGAACATTCGATCTGACTAAGCAAAAACTTTGAGCGTGAGAATAACAAAAGAAGCTACTCAGTCGGCACAGAGATCTGATTGAGAGAAGACGTATGTCTTGATAAAGAACCTGGATGGAGTGGTTGTATAATTATGTTGGAGCTCTGATAGTAATAATGAAAATAAACGAATTTAAGTGATCTTTGTCATCTCATCTAAAAATTCGGTCCACGATTGTCTTTATATTAATAACGAAATGGATACGAAACATGTCATATATATATATATATATTGGAACCTCTATCGATCGTTCCGCGAGTCATCGTTTTTATGTATGTATCATTGATTTCATTCAGTCCCGTCCATAATATCCCTTTGTTATTTTCTCGCATCTATCATTAAACCGCGTTTAACGTTTGTGCATAGGTCTCTTTAAAAAAGATAGATTCCACCGTGTGTGTATATATATATATATATATATATATATATATATATATATATATATAGTGCAGTCACATTAATGTGTCCATTTGTCTATAAGCACAATAACCACCTTTTGCAGCGCGAACCGCTGCGAGACGGACAGGAAGAGAGTCAATGAAGTCAATGAAATCCATGGCACGAACAAACCGATCGAGGTAGCCCCACAGATTCTCAATAGGTAGTTCCAGGGAATTTGGGGGATAGCGAAGTACGGTTCTGGTGCTCATCGAAATACGCACGTACACTGCGAGCTGTATGATACATCACATTGTCCTGCTGGAAGATGACTTCATACTGAGAGAATATAATCCCCATGTAGGATTGGACATGGTCCGCATTTACAGATGCATGCTTTCGTTGATCCATCGTGCCTTCCACAATGTTGTGTGGCCGAGGGAATACCACTAAAATGTTCCTCAGACCATATCGCTGACTTCTCCAGATTGGACCCTTCCGGTAATTGCTGCAGGGTGTTTTCTTCGACGTTACAAGCCATATACGCCAACGACCATCTGTCGGATGAAGCATAAAACGTGAGTCATCGGGAAATAACACCTCTCGCCAATCAGTGGACGTCCAGCTGTGGTACTGGTGTAAATTCTCCTAGGTTAATTCACCTATACGACGGCTGTTTATCGTCACCGATGAACAGCAGTCATATAGGTGAATTAACCAGCCGTCTGCTGCTGAACCCCATATGCAGCAAAAGTTGGCAAAACTGTCGTTGAGGATAAACACTTGGTAGCCCCTAGGTTCATCTGGACGGTCAGTTGGTCAATGTTTGCATGTCTCTTCGCCCACCTCCACAGCGCTCTTTTACCACTGTCATCTATGTCCCGTGGTGCACCACATTTGCCACGACACTGATTTAAGATAGAACCATTTTTCTAAGCACGGTACACTTTTACCACGGTAGCACACGGACAGTTCACAAAATTATCCGTTTCGGAAATGGGCCACCCTTGGCTTAGAAGGCAATGATCATGTCCTTTTGGACGTCAGATCAGTCGCTACATTTTGACATTACACCAACTATTGCAATGTTTTCCTCTTCCATACGATACCCTTTATTTACTCGACAATGCTAGTGCTGCCCAGACCTTCTGCGATTGGTTCTTTCGCACCGACATCGAAAGTAAGCTGTGGTCACAATAATGTGATGGGCCTATATATATATATATATATATATACCGGGTGGCCATAATTAAACTGACAGTGCTCACAGTGTTCTGTAGCGCGATCTATTTGCGAGAATGACGCCACATTTTGTAGGAAAATTAAACAAGACGGGGGACGAAGGATTCCGCGAAAAAATAAATTAGTTCCAAAAGTCACCGCTAGGGAAATATTTGGCGCTGTGAAATGGAAAATAGAGTGTTAACAAATGCAAATCAATACGGAAATTACCTTTTATTTTGCATTCAAATGAGGTTCAATGTGGCTGCCGTTGTTGTGGACCACATATTGCATTCTGTGCACAGTATGCACAACAGCAGAAACTAACATGTCTGCAGGAATCTCCCGTACAGTCCATGATATGTTATCCTTCAACGTAGCAAGGTCCTGGACCACTCCTTGATAGACCTTGGACTTAAGGTAACCCCATAGCCAGAAGTCGCATGGGCTAAGATCAGGCGACCGAGGTGGCCATGCAGTTGGAAAGTAGCGGCTAATGACTCTTTCTGTTGTGAATTTCTGTCGTAGCAGCTGTTGCACCCGTACAGCAACGTGTGGAAGGGCTCCATCTTGCATGAAAATGATTTCCCCCAGGCATTGTCTTTGCTGAAGTGCTGGAATGACAAATCTGTTCAACATGTGGCGATATTTCTCTCCGGTAACAGAACAGGTTTCCGGTCCTGTAGAGGTAATGTTCTCATAGAAGAATGGACCTACGATAAATTCCGCTGTGAACCCACACCAAACAGTTACCTTTGGTGAATGTAAGGGAATTTCTGTGACTGCATGTGGTGATTTGTCATCCCAAATTCGGCAGTTCTGGGTATTCACAGTTCCATGCAGGTAAAAGTGGGCCTCGTCTCCCCATAAGATTTTCCACGGCCAAGCTTCATCCACCTCCATTCTGGCAAGAAAGGTGAGAGCAAAAGTCAATCGCTTATCATGGTCGGGGTACAGTAACTCCTGTACACGGCTGATCTTGTACGGATAGAAGTTGATAATCTTTCGTAAGATTTTCCATACCGTACTGTAAGGCATATCCATATTCCGAGCTAATCCACGAGCGCTAGAGGTGGCAGCAATATGTCTGGTCCTCTGTCGACAATCGCCGTGGCAACTGCTTCGATTGTATCCTGTGGTACAGGTTTTCGTCCTCTGTCTGACTGAACCTTCAGAGAACCTGTTTTCTCAAACGTCGCAACCATTGCTTTTAGCCCATTAACTGACACAGGACCGTTACCTTTACGCATTTTTTTGTGTGTTCTAAAAGCTCGAAGAGCACGGCAGACGCGTTGCGCTGGTTGAGGTAAAAGAATTTGACCAGTAACGCACTCTCGACTAAAGAAGGAGACATTGCACATAAACTTTCAATCCTATTGATTCGAAACGTAACACATTGCCTTTTAAAACCCAAGCAGCTGGCACTGTGCCAATGGATGTAACGTGAAATTTGAATAAAGAACTTCTTCTTCTGCTCAGCGTACGTGATATTGCAGATCACGAGACTTTATCGGTGTTTATGTAGATTTTACGCTTTTCTAAAAGTGTTGCCATATTGCACTTGAACTAAATAAGAAAATGTGCATAATAAAAGGCAATTTTATTCCGTATTAATTTGCATTTGTTAACACTCTATTTTCTATTACACAGCGCCAAATATTCCCCTAGCGGTGACTTTTGGAACTAATTTATTTTTTCGCGGAATCCTTCGTCCCCTGTCTTGTTTAACCTTCCTACAAAATGTGGCTTCATTCTCGCAAATAGATCGCGCTACAGAACACTGTGAGCACTGTCAGTTTAATTATGGTCACCCGGTATATATATATATATATATATATATATATACAGTAACCACCGCTTATAGTGATCAGTGGTTATAAGAATCAATATCGCAAAAACAAAAACAAATGTTTTATTTCCATGTTAAAATTTTCGCTTTAAACAATCAATCCACCATTTTTAAGAATCAGTTTACACTCTTCGCTTTCGTTTCATTTTTCCAAAAAAGCTACTTAAACCCTTAAAAGGCACGAAGTTCTTTCTTCAATTTTTTTAATTAAAGAGCGATAAGATGGGATGGAATACAGTCGTAAAATGCACCCCTTTCTTTATTAGACATAACATAATACTAGTTTCTCCTTAAACGCTTTAGCACAACACTGTCCTATTATTTTTACCTGGGGGCATTTTTACCGGGACCGATTTCACTTTTCTCTACTGACAAACAAAAAAAGGTACTCTTTTTTCCCACCTCCCACTTACTGTGGATTGTTGTGGATTCTTGGACACTGAAACACATAAATCTTCGGCGAAGTGCCCATTATCACTTAGGAAAACCTGACATTAGTAGATTCAGCATGTTATCAAACCGTGAAACGTAAGCTAGAAGGTGAATCTTCGTCTGAGACTATTGGTATTGAAAGAGGTATAAACAGCTTCCTGGAAAATTCATTACGTCAAATTACAATAGAAAACGTTTTCGGTCTCCATTCCAGTAGTTGAAATGTTAAAACTGTTATGCAGGTATGTTGTAACAATATTGGAATTTTTTCTTCTCATACTATAATTATGTGTATCTACTTATAGGTCTAGAAATTAAGTTGTAGTTTTAAAATTATAAAAAAGCATTTTAGTAAAAGATAATTAACGTAAATTAAAGAGTATTTTATGGTAAATTATCTAATATATATATATATAAGTGTGTCTGTCCAAAAACCTAAATTTCGGCTATAAGAATCAACCGCTTATAAGAATCAAATACAGTAATAACAAACGTGATTCTTAAAGCGGAAATCATTATATATATATATATATATATATATATATATATATATATAGATAGATAGATAGATAGATAGATAGATATTTAAAATTAAGATGACTAAAAGGGTAGATGCGACCATTTAATACTCCTATAACCTGAAATAAGATAGACATATAAAAATAAGCAAAAAACGGAAGTGGAGGTGGTATAGTTGATGACTGGGGGAGGTGTGACCCCCCCCCCCCCCGCCCCAACCCCGGTTAAACATGTTTTAAGCCTGGCAACACTCCCGGAGGAAGGCTATAACACCAAGACAGTAATAAACAAATATGAAGAGGAAAAATATTTTAGATGAAATAGATAAGTTAAACAAGATGTCTTTACTAATATAGTCAACTAAAACATAATTACAAGATGAATAGTGTTTTAACTTTTTAATAAAGAAAAAGAAAAAATCTTAAGATACAGAAATACGATAATACTAATTAACTAAATAATTACTCAATAGCATATACACTATACACATTAAGATACAAAAATACTTAACACCACACAAATCAATGAGACACGAAACTCATGCACACTCACTTTTATAGACATAGTAGGGATAAATATCGCCGTATTAAGGACATTTTTGGTGTTGCCAACTTATGTTAAAACGATTCTCACAATCTTCATTGTCAAAACTAAAAAACTGGATTAGAAGTGATACGAGGAAATTAACAGGAAAACCCTGGTCAATAGCTATAGTTATGAATTTAATTATACTGACGTCCATAGTTTTTTTGTTTGATTGTAAACGTTGGCAACGTATTAACTGGTTAGTAACTATATTGCGTTTAATATTTAAATGTAGAGCATTATTCCAGTTCATAATCCTAACAGTTTTAAAGTTGTAAAACTCGCGTTTATCATATAGACAGTATGATATTAGATTTTGATTAACATTTAAACTCAAGTCTAAAAATACCAAATTTCCATAGTTATCTTTATCATTCTCCACTAGGTTAAGATTTTTATGGTAAAAATTAATATCTATTGCATTTAAGTTTTCATTAAAACATATGAGTATATCATCTACATCTTAATTTTAAATATCTATAGATCGTAAATATTTTTGTGAGCAGCTTAGCGCCTAAAATTTATTTACTCATTTTTCTTTCTATTAAGTAATTTACATTTGTAAACTATGTATGTATGTATGTATGTATGTATGTATGTGACACGAATTACTTGGGAACGATAGAAGAGGTTGGGCTCAACCTATGATTGTATTTCTTCTATAGAATCTAAGTATTATTCGTAGAATTAAAATAGAAAATGGTGCCGACTCTCGAATTTTGATGTTCCAAAAATGTTCTTTCAATTTAGCAAAAATTCATATTTAAATTATTTACTCTGGAGAATATCATTAATTAGAAAGCATTACTTTTAGATTCGGAATTAATTTTTATTTTGAAACTTACATTACTGTCGACGCTATTCTAAAAGCAATTGAGCTATTTATTTCTCAGTGACTTAAAAAGAACAAAAATATACACTGACTCACTAGATTACATTACTCTTTACTAAAATGAGAAAGCACATTCGTTGCCGTTGAAAGTATGATTTTCCCTTTCAGTTGAAAACTGAATTAGGATGATTTCTATAATACTTATTAAAATCAACAGAAATAAAATTGTCTTTCTAATAAAATTTTATATTTTCAATAAAATCCTTTCGATTTCTAAAGGAAATGAGGAATAAAGAAACATAGAAAAAAGTTACAAATGCTATATTTTAAATGTGTCTGTTTACTTTCGAATATAAATAGTTTTTTAATTAATTTTAAACTGATTCGACAGTTAAATTTTAATATTGCATTACCGGTGTTTTAACTGAGAAATATCATAACTTTTTGTTGCATTGTTGATAGATAATTCCATTTAAACAATATGTGAAGCTTGAATAACGTCGCCTGATTACGAAATGATACGTTTGGTATTGAACAAAACCGAGTATAAAGCGATTCAGAATTAATCTTGAAACCTATTAAATTAATCTAATTTAAATACGTTAGATTTACATCAAAATCAAGGACAGAGATCTTAAAGAACAATTTCTCGCTCTTCCGTAACATCCATGTTTGAATGAAAGAAAACTGAATAAATATTTAAAATTTCACAGTTTACACAAACGGTGGACTAAATATAATCAACTGTATAAATGCATGATTAGTCTAAGGTAATTACTCATAAATTTTTCCCAAATGGCTCCAAAACTACTTTTCTCAACAACCTTAAAAAATGCCTGGATATACTCAATAACTTTTTTTCAATGTTTCTAACCATAAAAACTAATTTTGTACTCTGCCAAAAATTGTTCATGGTATTTTCAAATAATTTACAACGTTTTGTAGCGGATATAATCTCTCTTTAAATTTGAAGATTATGAGCAAATTTTTAATTTTCTGAAAGCAATTTTGCCAGTAGATTTCCTTAAGTATCTAATTAACAAGGTCATGATTTTCTTCATTTATTAAAATATTAATTATATATCAATAACCAAACCTGTGCGTTTATAAAGGAGCCTTATATTATTTTTAAGAGGTGTTGTTTTATAAAATTAAGTATCATAATCCAACTTTCACACTAAATCAAAATGATAAGATTTAATTCAGAATACTGTATTCCTGTAATTAAATGGGCTAAACGTAAACATTAACATAAGATAATCATTATTATACATTAATATGCATTGAAATTTAACGAACATTAGAAATTATAAAATGTTTTTAATCAACTTGAAATACTTTTATAAATAACCGTAACATATTTTAAAAATTAAGAATATTCAACATAGTATTAGAAATATTTTTATCTTACAATTAATTATATAAGTACGATGTTAGATTTTATTATAAAATTATAGATAAAAGAGAGATTATTTGGTGTGAAACATGTTTCAGATCTTTGTTGCGATCGTGAAAGAAAGAATATTACTGGTAAATTTAAAATGTAAAATTCAATTAAAATTGTTTATCTGATTCAATTTCAGAAAAAAATGCAGCGAAGATAGCGTTAATTACATTTATCTTCGGAAGCAGATACATGAGTTAAAGCTCTAACTATACTAATCCAGGACCCATAATTAACAGTTAGAGTTGAAACGCAAATTAACAGTAATATAGACGTACAATGAGTTATAATGGAACGTTTCAAAACAAAACAAAACATATATATATATATATATATATATATATATTACTTTAAATTTGGAAAATATTTATTTTGCATTTTCTAAGTATCTTTTAAGAAATGCTGTGACCATGTATATAAACTATGAGTTAGATGTATATCTAAAGTTAGAATTTCCAGAGAAAAACAATTACTCTTTATATATTTTAAAAGTTTTGATAAAAGGTTTTTTTCTCAAAACACGTAATTTTTATTTCCGTATTATAGTTTCAACGCAATGCTTCTCTTATTTTTAGGTAACTAGTTCAAAAACAATTTTTTTTTCAGGTTAACTTGAATCTTGAAACTTTAACCCCTAATGGTTTTTAAAATACTTTTCTGTAGTTAAGTATATTTTTTCATACAAGTTTTACTCAATATAGGATATAAAACTTTTATTCGAATTTTTTAGTTAAATTTGCGCACTATTCTTCAAGAAAGTAGGAAATGCTTTTTTTTCTTTTTATATTTTATGGTGATACAATATTGTTTTATTCCTCCAAAACAAACTTTTTATTATCATGGTGTTAGAAACAAAAGAATGCATTTCCATGCAAGTTAATATGTTTTAGTAAAGTTAGAACGTGTTTGCAGATAAATGGACACATGTTGTTGTTTTTTTCGTTTCAAATCATTTTCTGGAACTCAAGAAGTGAATACGATATGGAAAGCAAAGCTTTTTTTCCCCCATTTGTAAAATTGTTTGCAATGTCTATAACATTTCTAAAACAGCACAAAGACTTTTTTTTATAATTTTTAAAATAGATGCAGTTCACCTTTTCACTAGAGGGATGAAAAATACATCATCTTTTCTTTTCCTTTAAAATTTATTTGATGCGTGAGTTTTAATTTTTTAGTTCCTTCCATCATCGAGATTGTCATGGCTTTTAACGGAATAATATTTTTACCACTCTTATAAAATTTAAATTTTTAAGACCGAAAGATTTTTCTTGTATATATTAAAAGGATATCCATCATTTTCTGACGATCCTTCATTTCTACCATGATATTCTTAAATTCATATTTTCATTTAAAGCACTACGTTTAAAATAATTTAATACTTTGTTATTATACATAAATGTGGACCTGGGACACTGGATGTGTATGAAAATGATAAATCGAAGCTTAATACATTTTTGCAAAAACTATTATGACATATCTTAACTGGAGTATGTGTCGTAATTTCTTGGATCTTGTGAGAAAGAATGATAGGATTCAACATTTAAAAAAAAATAAAAGTATAGACTGACTGAAAGGAACTATTATACTTGGTAAAGAAATTTAATTTTAGGATTGCTTTTAAAAAGTTAATCTTTAGTTGTTTTTTTTCCTTATAAGGTTGTTATTTATTAGACATTTACATAAGAAAGTTAAATTCCTCAATTCGTCTTATGAAAATTTTGAGAAATCACTTTCAAATTTTATAAATATCCCCAACCCTTAAAAAAAAAGGGGGGAGTAAAAATAAAACCTTTCACTAGAATTGCCAGAAGATACAAATTAAATCGTTTTAATATTGATAGATATAGCATTTTTTTAAACTGCCCGTTATTCTAATGCTACGTGATGAATCAGGCTTCTTGAACCTAATATAATACTCTTTTTTACTAGGGGCAAATTTTGTGTTTATTACTGTAACATGTCGACAGGCATTTAGAGCTATAGATGTGATTGTCTCAACGACCAAATGGAAATTGCTTTAAAAAATAGGGAAAGCAAAGCAAAGTGGATAAGCTACCAAGTCAATCAAGGAGTCGGTGAGTCCAAAAGAGAAACCGTCTCACCCGATCCAATGCGGCAAGTTTGGCTAAATACTCACGGTCGGTACGTGCAATCCTGAAAACAGAGAAAAGTTACGATTTCGGAAATTTGCTTATGGTAATTGTGACCTGTTAGTACTTGACAAGCGTTATTCCTAGACTCATCAATAACCTGTTAGTACGTTAATGTGGAGTTTAGGTAATCAACCCTTACCGCTCTTTGCCTGAAGAAGTCCAGTTTCCAGACGTGATCATGTGGAGGTGGGGACACCGACGCCTATCACAATAAATACGACACCTCCAATAGAGGATACAACTACCCTAATGGAGTCGTGGTTACTCCCGCCATTACCAGTATTCACCTGAATTGTATCACTTTGAGTTTTGTACTTTAGAAAGATATCACACTCTATCCAAGCAGGAATCCAGCCCAAAGGAATCGGTAAAAGTGCAAATAATAAAATTTTTATAAAAAAGTTTCAGTGGAGAAATTAAAGGTTAAAACAGAATAAAAAGAAGTAAGAAGAGTGCAATTATTATTTTTATAAGAAATGGTTCAAAAAAGAACTTTATCTACGTGTAAATGTGTTATACATTTCGGCGGTAGTAAAATGATTTACTGGTCATTGATCACTTTAAAAGAGTCTGCAGGAGCAGTAAAATTTTCCAGAATATCTTATTCTAAAAATATGAGGAAAATAATTTTTGTAAGAAAGAATTAAATATAGTTATTAAAGATCATTCTTTTGAAGGTTTCATGATTCATATGTTGAATGTTTTCTTAAGCGTTTCTTCATAAGTAATTTTGTTTCCCACATGTTAAATTACATACACTCCAAGATATTTGGCACATTCCGATTACAAAGTTAAAGTACTGAAGTTACATTGGACAAAGTAAATTTTATAAACTGGTTTAAATATAAATTTTAAATTAAAAGGTTAAAGTTCTTTTTTTTTAATCAGGTAAAACAAAACAGACTACAAACTTGTAGAATACAAAGACATTATTGCAAGGAAAGGTTCTTCTGTTAGAGTTGTAATGGATTTTTTACCATTTTACCATTAATCGTAGAGCAGACACTTCCACCTGTATAACTACTTTTACCCCTTAACGCTTACATAATTTTCAAGAAAACGTTAATAAAAGTTCCCGTTGTTTCCGCAGTATTCCATTTATTTCCTGATATAACATATCTAGTTTTAAAAAAACATCTCTAATTACATTATAAATAGTCTGATGCTGCCATCTGGTATGTAAAATAAGAAATAGAAAAATTTCAGCGTAAATGAAATGGATTGTTTTAATCTTTTTGGTCCGTTACTTTTAAACACTCCAGCCTGAAAATATCACTGGCACGAGAAATAGAAGGCGAAACCAGAAATCGGAGAATCAGAGAATAGCTTTATAAAAACAAAATCAATTAATTCAGCATAAAGTTCAGCCATACACCTATCTTTTGGGGCAAAACTAGTCTCCACCTGTGATTGTGGCTTTAGGAATCATTCCATTTCTCCTTGTCCGTCCTCTACAAGTAAACTGAGAATACAAACATTATTACCTTCAGATATAGAACTCAATATTATCCAGCAGGAAAGGCTCTAGTTTTTAATCTTTATAACTGATTTTTTTAGTTTGATCACAAGGAAAAATTCAAGTATACTTTTCAATTGGAAATTTACATTTCCGTCGAGCGTACTTGTTGGAATACTATGTGTTCTATGTAAACCGAAATCCAATATTACTATAGCAGAAATGTATACCTGTGCATTTATTTCAAATGTTTTTGAGGTGTTTTGCCTACGGTTTTTCATCTTATTACTTTACCTTATTATCATATGGCTTATAGCTGATGTGAAGTTGAATTCTGTGTAAATAACGGTATAATGATTTTGATCTTTTAATCTGCAATTATTTCTCGTGATCATATTTACATTTTGAATCAATAAACACATTTTAGAACTTTCAAACAAAAAGTCATTATTATTAAGTTGCTATAGATTAGCTTACAGCTTGTAGATTTAGAGTATTTTACTACATTACCAGGATAAGTTCTCATTAAACAACTTTTCGGTATTATTTTTTGTACTTGTAGTAGTTAAGTACATTACAAAATATTTCTTTACGACATAAGTTAATTCATTACGTTCTAAGCAGATAGTAAGTTACCCGCAAGTATAAACATTTTACAAAGAAATTAGGTAATTCTTTTTTTTCCCAGCTCTCCAAAAAGTATGAAAGTATTTTCTGTTTCGAGATGTTAAGGTACTTTTTAACCAAAAAATTCAAATCAAAAGATTACAAAAACAGTGTAAAATACAAAGGTAATACTTAAAATGGCTATGCATATGTACTGCGTTGATATTTATTCAAAACTTTGGTATGAAAGAGAGAATTGTTACTTATTTGTTCTAAACCAGAAAACGTAGTACTTTAGAGTTGTATTTATTTATCAGTTTATCGAGTTTTTTAGGTAAGAATATTTCCAAACTCCTCCTTAGCAAACTTAAATATTCCCTAACTGGATTTAAGGCAAAAAATTGAAAACAATGTTTACATAAAAAACACCTATTTTAAATCTTTAACCCAGAATAAATAGCTTAATAAATTTTTCTATCAAAATTGTTCTGAAATAATTCATTTCATGTTTATCCAAGGAGTAATTATTTTCTTTTCTTTCTTAAGGCTTTCTTTTGCCACCTTTTTTCGTATGTAATGCGTACGTCATTCATAAATGTATTGCACATGCTTTTTAATCGATTTTCAAGATAGAAATTCATCCAAGATAGCAATTTTCGTGAAAAAATTAAGTTATAGACTTTCCATCTCAAGTTTCTAGCAATCTATTTTAATATTTAGTAGTATATTATTAGTATTTTATTTGCCTTTTTACCCTTCTTAGAAAAATAATGTGCTTTCAAGTATTACATAAACTGAGTTTTTGCATTGTATATTAATTTTTCATTTTTGGAAAAAGCTCCCTGAAGAATTATTTCTCATGAGAGCTACTGTGAAATTACTCTAAATTTAACAACATATATGTATGTCTAAAAAATAAAAGTACGCCAAGAGCAAATTATTTCCCAGTAGATTACTGTACATTAAAAATTCGTATTGTAATCAAATTATGAACTGAAATAAAAAAGTCCATTCAAAATGAGAAAGGATTTATTATTTTTCACGTAAAATGCACCAAATTTTTATCATTTATCTTTGAAGTATGTATGTGTGGATTTTTTTATTTTTTATTATTTATATCTCGATTCGCAAGCTAATGAGGCAACAGAATATTTTTATTTTAATACTGAAGTTGTTTATAGCTGTGGGTGCCCTTGTTCAAACATTTTACTTATTTTGATGGTTTGAATGCTCATATGATATGCCAATATCTAAATTGGAATCTTTTCAATGAAGAAAAATGACTTTTTAAAATAGGCCATGTCTGAGTAATTTGCACATCAAACGAAATATTTGGGTAAAGCCAAACTTTGAAGTAAATTGAGACAAACTCTAAATAGCATTTTTATCTCTCTTGAATACTTGTTGAGAATATGTCTTTATACGTATATAGTTGTGAGAAATATATTAAGTGTCTTAATATTTGTTCCTAGGAGTTGTATTTAATCAATGATGAATGTGTTTCTTTGTCAAGTTTATAGCAGCAAATAATCTTTTAGTTGTATAAAAAGAGTATTCATTTCCCCTTGCCCTTTTAAAAATATAATTGTCCTATCACATTGATTATTTGATGAGTCTTGGAATCATTCATAGGTTTCCAACTCAGTAACCATCCATAGACAAGTTATAACAATCTCCCATTATAGCCCCGTTAGTAGCATTACCGTTTGATCTTTGATCTCGTCTACAGTTCGGATATTAGTCCCTTCCAATGCGGATTTTACCTTAGAAAGCAGCTTACCTTAGAAAGCAGCTAAAAGTCGCATGGGGCTAAATACGACGAATAAGGGACGGGGTTCAAAACAGGGTCCTTTTTAATTGGTCAGATATTGCTTAATAGACGGCGCACTGTGCGCGGGGGCATTGTCCTGAT
Source organism: Dolomedes plantarius (assembly GCA_907164885.2). Classification (NCBI taxonomy): domain Eukaryota; kingdom Metazoa; phylum Arthropoda; class Arachnida; order Araneae; family Dolomedidae; genus Dolomedes; species Dolomedes plantarius. The sequence continues at coordinate 153,561,128 of OU015492.1, forward strand.
CGAAAATCAACGCGATGTTCTTTCATAACTCGGGCATCTTCTTCGTCACTTGTTCTCGAAGCTTGGCACAACAGGAAGATAATTCGGCTTATTACCAATGTGGCCTTGTGGTATCCATTCAACCAGAATAGTACCATTCCTATCACAGAAAACAATAAGCACTGCCATCATCTTCATGTTGTTCATTCTTGACTTTTTTCATTCTCATCTTCAACGTTCACTGGAATTCGTGTGTGCCATCTAACCACTTGCACGCTTGGCATCATATTAACGCCGTACACGTTTCAGACTCTTACTTAGCGATTTCTTCAATTCCACAAGAAAATTCAGATTGATTAATGCGCTGTTCCACTTTTACATTAGGCATACTTCCGGCAACTGATAGCAGTTTTAGCTCGTGGCAAGTCGTTGATAGCTGACTGACCACGAGCTGCAACGAAACCTGGCTTGTCTCATCTTTTTCTAGAAAGTTCGATTTCACTTATATGCAGAAGTGTCCTTCATGCCAAGAGCTTCAGTGCCTAACAGGCTTTCAGTCTCGTAATTTAATAGCCCACCTCGTATAAGATTTTTATGTGCTATTTAATAAAATTTCAGAGACACTGCTCGGATGGGTTTTGAAACTTTAGCATTTTAATCGATCAGGACATTAAAATCATCAACGATCTTCGTAGAGGAATTGAGATCTTTAAGTTCTTAAATGCAACATACTAGTGCACTTAAAAGTAGCCGAACTATATTAAATAATTTTGAAAGTTTCCTAATTATATGACATGATAATATAAAAAATCCAGTCTTTTTATTATTATTTTGTTGGCAATGTTATAATCTGTATAACTGATGGAGAGTGAAAAAATAGCCAAAATCTTTTGAAAAATGATGTTTTAGCGCTTAACTAGGCGGCATTTAAAAAATGATTAGCCAAATGTTCTTTATAATTGAATGCCATATTAAATATATTCTAATAATTTGTCATCTTTGTTTCACCAAAATAGGAAAATTGAATGTTTTTCTGTATAGGAATTCAATGTTGCATAATACTGTCTATTTATAACCATTAAGTCTCACTTAAGGTACCTCTTTCATTTTAAATATATTATTTCTATTACCACATTAAACAATTTCCCCATTTTAATATCTATAGAGAAATAATTCTATAATTAATATGCTTAAGTTATACGTTTCGCGGTTGGGTGTTTAGCAATTATAGCGAGGGATAAATTAATAATTAAATAAATAAACATGCATATTCAACATTAGTATCGATATCTAATCCATGGATGTGTCATTTAAAATTAAATTTCAAACAACTTTTTCTGGGTTTGACCAACTGAAGATTTATGGGCTCATGGACCTAGTCTAACGTTGCTAGACCAGGAGGGATTAGATACAACAACAACAACAACACTCTTTATCTAGGTTTTTCTTCGTCAAGACATGTCATAATATTAGGTTTAAAAAATCATCAGAAAACTTACATTTCATATTAGACAAAACATAGTAGTGAATATATATATATATATATATATATATATATATATATATATATATATATATATATATATATATATATATATATATATATATATATATATATATATATATATATATATATATATATATATATATATATATATATATAAATATATATATATATATATATATATATATATATATACATATATATATATATATATATATAAATATATATATATATATATATATATATAAATATATATATATATATATATATATATATATATATATATATATATATATATAAAAATATATATATATATATATATATATATAAATATATATATATATATATATATATATATATATATATATATATATATATATATATATAAATATATATATATATATATATATATATATATATATATATATATATATATATATATATATATATGTGTGTGTGTGTGTGTGTGTGTGTGTGAGGAAATAATTGGGAAAGGGATTGGGTTGGTTTTGAGTGACAGCTTGTGGCTGCGCCTATGCCTCATCTTTGGTGTAAACGTCACACGCATGGCTTTAGATGGTCTAAAGTCAATAGCAGTTTCGTCAGAGCGCGGGAGTAATTTGTTGAGAACGGACGTGTGTTCGCCGCGTTCCCCAAAATGCAGATGGCGAGCGTTCAAAAATGTGCTACTCGGATCAGTGGTTGCTGGAAGAAGAAATGAACCTGATTAAACTGGATTAATGTGATTTTCTCGAGTTGGACTGCCTTCTTTTACGCCTTCGGACTACCAAGGACTGCAACATCATTTAATATAGCGGGCGTAGTTTTACGCTCGACATATATATATATATATATATATATATATATATATATATATATATATATATATATATATATATATATATATATATATATATATATATATCCATAATATTTATCGTAACTTTCACTATAATTCTATACTTTTTGGAAATGTAATCAAGCACGCTTTTTTTAACAATTCTTTAAATCACAGTGTAAACTATGTATGAGCAATGAAATTTAAAATTAATTCCTTGAAAATGTTCTGTTTGTATCTCTTTTTGATACCTTACCTACATATCTTTTGACAATAGTTGTTAAACAATCAACCATTATAAATCAACGATAGTTTATTTTACCTTTTCAAAATTAATATTTTTAAATCTCAGAGTTTTAATAAATACTGTCTGTGTTATTTTACGTTTTTTAGAAGTCAGACCCTATGAATAAGACACAAAATGCAATTTTAAAATTTAATTACATTTGATGTCTGATTACAATTTTAATCACAAACAAAATGCAATGAATGTTTGTAAACTAAAGTGAAGATCAGAAATATATTATTTTAGTTTTTATTTGAATGTTTTAATTGTAGTTTTTAAATACATTTCAGTAAAAAAAACATTAAATTTTTTACAGGTACACGAAGGGTTTGATGATTGCTTGAAAAGAAAATAATCGAAAAAAAAGTACTGAGCTAAGAATGAAGGGGGGAATATTGAATTTATTGCTTCCACGAAATTCATAGCAATAATATGTATGTTAAGAAATGAAGGAAAATATCTTTTGAAAATTCCTAAAGGAATAATCTTTAGTAAAATATGTGGTTTAATTGTTTCCTTAAATGCACGTGTAACACGCAAAACTATACATCATGCACCATCTTATAAATTTCTCAAAAAATCAGTGTAGGTTTAATGGGAACATAACATCTGTATCCTTTGAAAGTTTGCTACACTATATGTACAATTCAAATATAAAATAAACTTTTGCAGAGAATAAATCTCAAGAGCTATTTAATTAAGATTATGTTTTAATTAATAAATTATTAAGAATACAGAGGCTGTTCGCACATTTTTTAGACGATTTTGGTAAGAGGTAATAAAAAATCGTTTACTGCGAAAGAAATAATTGCAATTGTACTATGGTTTTAAAAGTCAAAATTATAATCTGCGGCTTGAAAGTTTTGTTTTTATTCAAAATGGCGTTTTTAACAAAGCAGTGGTTCGAAGGCTACATTTATGCTCTTTCCGAAGAGAAATATGCATACTCCGTTATCCCAAAACGATGTGAGAGTCATGGTTTTGTGATATCTAAAGAGTCGAAAGGTAATATCGTCAACAAGAAAGCAAAAAAACGTCAAATTGGAGCCTCCAGTGGGACAAAAATTCCAAACAAGTATCCAACGAAAAAACGGACATCTTCGACTATTGCAAAGGTACGTTGTTTAATGTTAAAAGAAAATCCCCCTAGTCAAAGGACAGTTGCAAAATCATTAAAATGCTCGGTGTAAACAAAATGATAAACGTTGATTTAAATCTTAAGAAAGCGAAAAAACGCAATGTGCATCGTCTTCTTCCAAATCATATCGCTGAACGCAGGACACGCTGCAGAATTCTATATGAGAAACACTTATCCAAAGAAAAATGGAAAACAATTGTCACAATAGATGAATTATGGGTGTATTTAAATGATTGCAACAAAAAAAGAGCCATTTATTATCATAAAAGGGGAGAAAAAATATTTAAGTACATGGTTCAAAGGATCGAAAAAAAGTTTTTCTAAGGGATTCATGATTGTTGCTGGTTTTTCTTATAATGGCAAGTTAAAAATAAAGAAAGTGGAAAAAAATGTCAAGATTAACTCCAAATACTATCAGGAACATATTTTATCGCCAATTTTTCTGAATGAAATACCATCGCGTTATCCACAGCTCCATCAATCTGTGAGACTCCATCAGAACAAAGCTAGCAGTCACACATCAAAATCCACTGTAAATTTCCTAAAAGAAATGGAACAAAAAACTGGTATCAAGGCCATACCCTTCACTGATAACCCTACTAAATCTCCCGATGTATCATCTATGGATTTTTGTGCCTTCGGACTTTTAAAATCTGCATTATCCAAACTCCGTCCCAAAATCTTTACAGGACTCTGGAAAGCTGTTCAGGAGGAATGGGATAGAATACCTCTTCTGACACTTCAGAAGGCATTATTATCCTGGAAATTGCGGTGTCGAAAGATAGTTAAGAATAAGGGATGTCAAATAGAACATTTAAAACACAAGAATTTTATGTAATTTAGTTTTGTGAATACAATATACATCGTATAAAAAATGTGTGCACAGCCTCTGTATTCTTATAATCCTGCGAGAATTATTTAAACTGTAAGTATTTACGGCCAAATATATAATCCTCGAGGGCCGAAAAAAAACAATATTCAATATTTTATAGTTGATTTTTAATGTCAAATTTAAAATTACCTAATATACGGGTAATTTTTCTAAACAAAAGTGTTACTAGCATATTCCTTTAAAATTATGCAATGCGAAAATTCTCAGTTTATTAGAAAATAGTTGATTTCTTGTTACTTTTCCATAAAAAATATTCTTATTATGACTTTCTTTTCTGCTGAAAAAGTTGTAATTTCAAATAAATGAATTAAAAATTCACTTGAAATTGAAATTATTAACTCAGGATAAATTAAACTAGTGAACAAAAGCAAGTATGAAAATTTAACTTTAATAAATACATATTTACGTAAATACCATCTACATTTTGTATTCCAGTTCATATATCACAATACCACTATAATGATATATTGTTGTGTGTGTGTGTGTATTTTAAACAAAAGGATGCCCCTAAAGTGACATATGTCCATTTTAATATGTTGGATATTTTTCTTGCTACTATTACGACGATAATAATGAAATTAAACTTGAAAAAGTAAACTGTATAATGTAAAATAAAACTGTTTACATTCGTTTTTGCATTCGTATGTAATTCAAAACTACAATTTTTATTCTCATTTATATCATTCATATATATATATATATATATATATATATATATATATATATATATATATATGAAATGTCCGGAATGGACATCTCATGGAATAGGAGCATACATCGTGGCCGGAAAATAAAAAAATCAGCTTCACTAACAAACTAATTTATTAAACAGTAAAGCAAATTTATCTTACTCGCTTCGAGCCAGGCCAGCGTCTCCCGCAAAGCGCGCCAAAATAGAATTAGGTCAGAGAGGTTGCCAGAATTGGCGGAGGAAGTTAGTATGTGGGAAGGCGAAGAGTTTACGCCAAGAAAAGAAGGAGGGGCTACCAGGCCAGAGATGACGTACAGAATGGGCAATTATAGGTATTATCACATATATATATATATATATATATATATATATATATATATATATATGTGTGTGTGTGTGTGTGTGTGTGTGATAAATTAAATTGGAGTATCTGTTACTATAACCCCCAGGCTAATCGGTGTTTTTCGAGCTATGGTATCGAAGGTCATGATAGCATACAGACTGCTCGGAAAAACTTGCTTTGCAAAACAGAATAGTGGATGAAAGGGAGAAATGAGTGAAAGAGACGGACGGGGTATTGAAGCGGATTCTGATATGAAGAAAGAAAACAACTGCAACTAAAATGACCGAAGAGCTCAATCTGCATCTGCATGTTCCGGTATAAACAAACAGAGGTAGAAGGGAACTTCACAAATAAAACATTTACGGGAAAGTAGCTATTCCCAAGGCATTCGTAATAGATACCAATAAAAAATATCGTCCCCAATGTTGCCAAAATCCTGGTCGAGTAATATGAAAAAAAAACGGCATTTGGACCGACGATTCATTGTTCACATTCTTCCGTGCAACAGGACGTGCGTATGTCTGGAGAACACCTACACAAGCGTAAGATTCTGGATGTCTCATCTCAACTGTCAATCATGGAGATATATCTATCAGGGATCCGGATGACATCTCATGGTTTTCGATGCAACCCTATACGCCAAAGTTTTAACTAGCTCGTTTTCTTGCTGACGTAGATTGTTAAACGTTGTGTGTAAAATATGTGCGTTCGGATTCATGGAAAAAAATTTATTAGTTGATCCTTTATTACGTCGTACGATTGTTCTTCGCGTAGTTGGGGAGAACATGTTATGAATTTAAGTGCATTACCTCTTAACGGTGACTTAAGAATTGCGATTTTCTCTACGGGAGACCATTGTCCCAATGTTGCTAAAGCCTCGAATTGTATAAAAAACGCATTGCAGTCTGAATCTGGAGCACCATCCAACGTGGAAACTAAATGCGCAAAGCCAGGAGTTTTCCCGCTAACAACTGAATCGGAAGGCTTCGCCATAATACAATAAAGTAAGTAAAGGTGACCCAAAATAATTCTATTGTGCCTCAAAACCAACCCTTTTAAACATTTTTTTAACATATACATGCAAATCATATAATAATCAAAATAAAGTAAAAATCATTATCCTAGAATTATATACTAACCGCGAACACATAAATACTAACATTTCAATACAATTTGTTCACAAAACATGTAGGCATGGCAGGAAAAAGGGAAAGAAAAGAGAGAAAAAAATGTATGCATAACACTTTAAAAATATTTATGAACCTTAAGCACATTGCACGACATTAAAAAGTTTTTGCTTAGATACACAAAATAAAATTTTTAGTATGCCCACATTTTGGACAAAAGTAAAATTATAAAATACACAGGAAAATTCTGGTCAGAAGCACCAATATATGTTATGAGTGGTACCAGAGAAACCCCTTTGCGTTGTGTAAAATTAGGGAGGTGAACTCCAAAGGTAACTATGCGTTTATAAATAAAATAATAACATTTACTATGCAATATTTTACAAAACAAGGTCAGTTTTACATATTATATATAAGATCTTGATTAGACATATTATAACAGAATTAGGGCATACTATATCAGCTTCCTGCAGCAGAACCATTATGGGTCGAGTGAAATAAAGTCATATTTATCGTAATCTCTCAAAATGCACCAGCACTATTTAAAGGGAAGAAATGACCAACCTGGGGAGCTTTGAGGAAATAGCAGGGCAAAGCATGGAGTAATTGGGGCACTTCTACCGGAGGAGGAAGCAGGTATCGGGCTAAAATGATGGGTCCCTTCATTGGAGGAGGCAGCAGGATCGACGCTGGAGGTTGAACACGGACATCTCGCTTTTGCGGGGGCGTCTTTTCACCGGACTTTCTTCGCATCTCACCACCTCAATCTCTGACCCTCTGCCTCCGTTCATCGCGTTTCTCTCCCAAACTCGGGGTTCATTTCCCCCCCCCCTTTTTTGGATTTGGCTCCTACCCAAGTCGGTTTCTCAGGTAAATTTATTGCCTTTTCGAATTTTTTATTCGAGGGCAGGATGATCCGACACCCCCACGGTTGACCCACGTGGTACTCTTATTTCCAAGAAATTAGATATCCGTTGAATTTCCTAGAATTTCTGTCTCCCGTCCTGAGGAATTCAGGGGGTGCGATGTTTCTGAGAAAATTGGTGCAGTTCCCATTTTTTCCAATATGGCCGTTTAATATCCCGTAATCCTGTTGGAAAAACAAAATGACTATGATGTTGGAAGGAGTCCAAAATGTCCAAATTGTGGATCCTTCACAACAATATATATGTATTTCTATAAACACTGCTCAAAAAAATTAGGGGAGCAAGCAAAAAAGTTAAGAAAACCGTGCGAGACAGCCACGTATTGGAATAAAATGGATAGTACACCCGTATCAATGCGCAATGCAGAAAAAAAGACGTAAAAAATTGTAAATAAGCTTTAATTCTTTGAAAATATGAAAAAAACACGAAAAGATGATTTGTGGAAACAATTTGGTTACATGTAAACGATAAAAAAAGTATCGTTTAGAAATGATGCAAGATTTTTAATAAGGCGTGTGGTCTCCTCGAACAGCTAAGACTGCTGCACACCTGTTTTCTATGGATGCGATGATGTTATCGATAAGACTTTGGGGAATACTGTTCCACACCTCAAGAAGTGCAATCTCCAAGTATCGGAGAGTAAAATGAGGCCTTGGGATCGCAGCAATGCGTCGTCTGAGCATGTCCCAAGCATGCTCAATTGGATTCAGGTCAGGAGAGCACGCTGGCCATTCCATACGCTGTATTGTTTCAGCTTCAAGCATGTTCTCCACAAGACGAGCTGTATGCGGTCTGGCATTATCATGCTGGTCAACAAAGGAATCTCCAATGGCTGCAGCGTAAGGTATGACATGAGGTCTCAGCATCTCGTCTGCATACCTTCGCGCCGTCAAAGTACCATTCCGAATGATATGCAGGTCAGTACGTCGACCTATGCTGATTCCACCCCATATAATAAAACCAGCTAGTCTGTATTGTGACCTTTCACTAACGAATGTAGTGTTATTTCGAGTGCACCTTTCCCTCCATACTAAAACACGTCGGGTGTCAGACTCCAGACTGAATTGGAACTCGTCTATAAAGAGAACTTGGCTCCAATGATGTTGCTCCCAATCTCGATGTTCAGCAGCCTATCTTCTTTGGGCCTCACGGTGGCGTGAGGTCAACGAAATGCAGACCATTGGCCTACGTGCATAGAGACCTCCCTGATGAAGCCTATTACATACTGTTTGGCTGGACACCCTTCGTCCTGTTGCCAAGAGCAACTGTCTTTGCAGCTGAGTAGCATTGTCTGTTCTGTTTCGACGAGCTGTTAACAGTATATACCGGTCATCAGTTGCTGTAGTAGCGCGTGGCCGACCTTGACCTGGTCGACGTCTAACATTCCCTGTTTCTTGGAATCGATTCCAAAGCCTTGCAACGACACTTCTTGCGACTTCAACAGCGTCCGCGACACTACATTGTGGTTGCCCGGATTCAAGTGTGCCTATAATACGCCATGCCATGGATCCCGGTAAATCACGTTGTTGATACAATTTCAAGTCACCTTTTCTCAAAAATAATAACTGCGCAATCGAATTTCACAATTAAGGCAGTGAAACAGACGTTTCTGCAACATTCCGATTTCCGCCCTTATGTTCTTTTTCTGGTTTTTGACGTCATGAACTTTGATTTGCATATGAAGTTTTCTTCTTCTGTTTCCTGCTAGGCTATAAATTATGGATGATTTATTTTATGCTACTTATCGGTGTAAGTATTTGCGTAATTTATTTATATCCATGTGCTCCTCTAATTGTTTTGAGCAGTGTATATATATATATATATATTCATTCTTTCACAAAAAAATATATGCACCCAGAAGAAATCGAGCTACTATCACAAAACTGGACAGGAATGTTGTCTGGTAAGAGATATGCAAATGATTAAAATTTCGACGGCAATGAGACAAGGGTAAGCGCGTTATGTGCATATGACTTGTGCATCTGGGAGAGTTTAAAAGCTGGACTGCTCGTTCCATGGGGTTATTCAAACAAATCTCTCGACTTGGATGGACGGTATTGTGACTAGAGATGCCTCTGAGACGTAACCGGCGACAGTAAGACACAATTGTCCGACTTTGAGAGGGGGCGTATAGTAGGCCTCAGAGAAGCAGGTTGGTCGAACAGCCGTATCGGCCGCCACCTTGGTCGGAGTGTTATGGTAGTTGCTCGGTGTTGGCAAAAATAGATCATGGAAGGGATAGTCTACGGTCGCGGAGAGACACGGCGTTTCATGAACACAAATGCGTGCGAGGATCGCGAAATCATAAGAGCGGCCAAGCCCGCACCAACAACGTCGCTAGAATCGGTTTGACGCCATTTACCACCTTCAAGACATCCGGTGGTATCAAGGGAAATCATACGGAGACGACTGGTCGACAGATATAAGGAGTCGACGTCCTTTAAGGCGCCTACCACTGACCCCACATCATAGGCAGTATCGACTGGATTTTTGCCGACCTGGGGCAAACTGGAGTTTTACCGACTGGGGGCGTGTGATCTTCAGCGATGAATTCCGATTCAATGTCAATACTGGTGACCAGAGCATACGCGTGTAGAGGCGGCCAGGCCACTGGTCCGATAAGACATTTGTTGAAGAGAGGCATACGGCGATTTCACAAGGTGTGACAATGTGGGGAGCGATTTGTTGGGACACACGATCACTTCTAGTTGTCCTTCAAAGCATTTTGACGGCACGCAGTTACGATTTACTACTTACTGATTTGTAATCTTTTTTATGCCATATCTTCTTAATAAAACGGTCTGTTCTTCTGAATTTTAATCATTTGAAACAAACACACACACACACACACACACACATATATATATATATATATATATATATATATATATATATATATATATATATATATATATATATATATATATATATATATGTAATGATATGGATGGAGAAGCTGGACGGCTTGTAGTCGCATAACCAGGATTGCAATCTCAATGTAGTCGTAGCGAGTGGCGAAGAAAGGAAGTCCAGGCAGAAAACATAGTACTCCACAAAAACTTCACAGTTCTTTTATTAAGAATGGGGTTTTAAAAAGACTGGAGATACACTTGTCAAACTTAACGTTCCAAACACATCACGGCTAGTCGGGTACGCCGCCCCGACCAGCGGCAGGACCGCTGTAAAATACTCACGGAGAGCTCTACATGTTTCCTGGTTGAGAGCAGGCACCCAAAAGCACATACAATTTATTTATATTTTTTTTAATATTATTATTTTTTTTTCAATTCACCATCACGAAAAGGCTCAGTTTATGACGACTTGAGGTATTCCAAACGGACCACATTTTTTCACAAATAATCGTCGACTGGTACGCGAGAGGGGAAAAATCTCGCCTATTCCTCACCAAACACATCACTCCTCTCAATTCCCATAGTACTAATCGAAGGTCGCACATGGAGCCGATTCACCAACGAAAGGCAGAAACGCGCACAAAACCGCTGCGTCATCTCTCCGGAAAACGAAACAGCCGTAGATATCAAACTCTAGGAATCCATTGAAGTTCTTTCCCGCGGCACTAAAAAGGTTCATTGTATCCTCGCCGACTTTAATATATGTAATGATTAAGGTGGCGATGCATTTCAGGCCGGTGAACTCGTGATATTTTCGGTTGTTAGTCGTGACGGAGCACAAGGCAATAGAAGTGGTCGTCGAGTGTAGGCAGGCCACATCCAGAACGGCGAGGAGACAGCCACATTTTCAATATGATTTTATTTGGAAACTTCACGGTGTCGAAAAACACTATATACAACTGGGATGAAGACATTTGGATGAGTTTGAAGCTTTCACAATAGAATGAGACCATATTAAGTCCAGAACTTGTTGGATCATCCTAAGACAAAGGGGACGCAGCGCGTTAAAATTACATCTTGACAGTACCGTGGCAGAACACAAAGAGCACGGGGCACTCTTAGGAGACGCCAGAGTTTTTAGGCGGCCTGAACTTCTATTGGTTAAAAGGCTGACACGTGATTAAGTCGCGTCAGATGAGGTGATGGCTCGCGATGCCCGTTATATAATGCTTATATAATGCTTTCGCACGTGCAGCCGCTTTAGGGGAAAAGATAAATTTATGTTGGTCGATTATAGGTCGCAATCCAAAGTTAAGGGAACGGTATTCTGTTGCACAAAGATAAAGGAATTTGGAAAAAGCATGTTAGGGGTGTTTAAAAGGATTGAAATTTGTTTCAATTATATATATATATATATATATATATATATATATATATATATATATATATATATATATATATATATATATATATATATATATATATATATATATATATATATATATATATACATATATACTATTTCCCTTAAAAACATCGAATAGAAGACAATTAAAAATGTGCTTTCTTAGAACCCACCTTAATTAAAATATTTTTTCACTCCTACTATTCAAAACAAACAAGATTAATTAACGTATATTTCTTTATAAAAAGCATTTTTCTACATAAGTAATTAGCTTCCATTAATATATTATAAATATATCTAGAGCAACAGTTTTCATGAAATCTTCTTTATCATAAAATACAGATAAGAGCTGAGAGTTCGTTGGGAATTACCACATTCTTCAATTTTCAAACTCTGTAGGGTCTTTTTACTACGTCTGTTTCATCGAAATTGAATGTAAAATTACCTGCAGTTTCCTATCAGCATGTTTAGCATTTTATGTTAATTATGAATTTCCTCATACATGCTGCGAGGATTATTAAGTAGTTGTTGAAATAAGCGGTTGATAAACAATGTTCTCAAGGATGACAAGTAAGATGCTTCAATGTTACTAATCTCGGGGATCATGAATGCCACACAATAAACAAATTTGTTAATATTGCCGCTTCTGCTCCTCGCAGTAACGAGATCGGTGTCCTATACGACGCCCATTAAAATATAATAATAGAGCTAAGAGAATAAGGCATACACACATAATAAATATCTATTTACCGACCAGACACACCAGCAATGGAGAACAGGCTTTTTACAGTCCCTCTTTCGAAACGCGGCGGCTGTTTCGTTGCAGGCAGTTGACTGACATTTATCCCAAAATTACATCCATGTCTTATGCGGGAATCGAACCCGCTGCTCCAGGAGGTAAGGGACTCGGTACCAATTTTTCCCCTCAAACAAAGCCTATATTAAAATTATGGGATCATATTTGAATAAGTCTGAATGATAGAAAATAATAAAATATTTCAAATGGTTAGCATTTCTATAATTTTTTTTTATAAAAATTTGAATTAAGAAAATTTCAATATTTTTAAATTCCTACATCTTTTTAAATTTTGATATTTAGAATTAGGTTTTTTACCATATTTTCAACATAAGTAACTACACAAAAATTCTGAAAAGATTTTAAATAAAATAAGTAGATCAAAGTAAAAATAAAATAAAATATTGAAGCATATGGAAAAAATGCTAGAAAATTGCCATTTTTTTAATCATAATTTTTTATAAAGATTTTTATAGATATCAAAAAGCCAATTAGAAGTTTTGATGTAGTGAGTATCAAGATTAATCAAAAATAATTTGACCATTTGCTTAAAAATTGTAGAATTTTTAGCATTTCGAAATGGAAAGAATTTGAAAAATTAAAAAAACTGAGAAAAATGAGATTAAAGATTTCATTTATAGAAAAAGCATATTAAATATAATCTTACTTCATGAAAACATTTTTGCCAATAATAATAGAATATATTATTTGTTTTCACAACAAAAAATAAAAGCTGGAAACCTTAGTTTAAAAATTGAGATAAATATATAAGGTGTTATAAACTCGTTTAATGCAGAAAAATTATCTTGAAATAGACAAATGCTGTGAATGTACAAAAATTAAGGCATAATACATACTACTTACTTGTTATTTATTTATAATAACATGCACTTATGTCATAAATCCTAAATAACAATAAACATAATTAATTAAATATTTATCAGAATGTCACAAAATTTGGGTGGAATGTTCTAGACATATGAAGGAATAATTTTAAATAAAAATATGAAATTCGTCAATTTTTTCCTTTTTCGACAAAATGAGAGGAACCGAGTCCCTTAACCCCCTCTGCCGCTGGACAGAGAATATAAAATGCAATTGATATCGTTGATTTACGTTTGCAGAAGCAAAATACTCTAAGGCTGTCAAGCCAAAAAAGACGCTATCGTCCAACACAAGACGGCGCTGATCAGTTAGTAAATCAATCTACATTAAGATTTTTGGATTAAAATGAGTAATATTAATTCCTTTAGTGTCAAATGTAATGATATACGAAGGTTGAATATAATGTTTCATATTTGAAATCTCAAATTCAATTTACAACATATCATTAGAATAAATATCCCATTATTCTAAATAATTTATATTACTAGATACTACTCCAATGTAAAGTTTTTTTCTTTATTATGTTTCCATTTATTAAACTTGCGTCCGACATACCCTTATTTAGATTACAAACTTTCCCGACTTAGTGATTTTATGACAGCTTTTAAAAGCAAGAATTTAATTCTAATATAAAAGTATTGCAAGACGTAAATATCACTTAAGCATTTTATGATATTCAGCTACATTTTGAAAGGTCTAAAGTTTCACATTCAGTTTCAAATACGTATTTCTGTTTCATGGTTCAAAACATCATATATTAAATTTTAATTATTTAGTATAAAATTTTAGTAAATATGAAACACGTTTATTACTTGTCAGAAAAACGACTTCATGGGAGGAGACACAATTTAAAATATTAAACCTCCAGCAGACGATGCAATCTCAGACCTAAATTTCACCTCATTTAAATCTACAACGAGCGAAACATAGAACGTCCGAGGGCAGTTTCATATATTTCGTCACCTCCAAGAACTTTAAATAAATGTGATGTTAAAATTTTACATTAGAAATTCAATATCTATAATTATTCAGATTTGCTTGCTCTAAAGTTTATAGCCAAATATAAAGTGCGGAAGACTCTATAAAATAATCTGAAACAATTTATATCTACTTGGAATTATTTGAAACTGAGAGGACATAACTTCTAGAAAATAAAATTTTAATCTCATTTGATCGTGAATCAAGTATACGTATGATGTACAACAGAATAGTGGAACTTCTTTAACTGACCCTTTTATACTACCTGTGTGTGCCCTACTTCAAAGAAATACTCTTTAAATTGAGCTGATTTAAATGTTGGTTGAGGTATACTCATGACAAGTTTATTCGTGTAAGTGATCCTTTTAATCTCTCTTCTATCTTAAGTGCTGTTTATTCTATCGATCCGCACAACTAGTTTACTTCTGAAGTTGATATTAATAATAAACTTCCTTTTATCGATGTTGGGGTTTTGGAATCGGACTCTAGTTTCAATACTTCTGCATTAAAAAAAAAAAAAACCTTATATGTCTCTCAGCCAGAACACATTCTAATCATTGCGAAATCAAAAAACACTGCTTTCACCACATACATTTACCTCGCTTTACATTCGTGTACTCTTAATGCCAAATTCAACTTTCTGAAAGCTTTGCGAATCACCAATGGCTTGTCGATTTACTCACAAGGCTGTCAAAAAATTTAGTCGTTACTCTATGGGCTCTTTTCGATCTTTTGGTTTGTAAATTATATTCTATTTTAAATACTTCCATGTTTAAAAAACCTTTTCTAACTCTGTATTTTCTAATCATTTCTTTAATAAACAAAAAAACAACTACTGCTTTCTACACTTACGTTTATATCAACTTTCATTTATGTTTGGATCCCACGATGCTAACCACTATACAATGCTGGCGGCTTTGCAAGGAAATATAGTTCCATGATCTATTTAATTTTATCACTCGATGTCTTCATATTTTCCCCTACTTAGTCACCTAGGTTCTATTTCCTTGCCTTCTCTCAACTTTACTGCTATATTCAATTTAATTATTTAGATAGCATTAAGTGCAAACTCTAAATTCCAATCTATAAAGTAGAGTATGATAAATTGCATAGTATCGGAAATAGGCTTAACAAATTTTACATTAGTCTATATATATATATATATATATATATATATATATATATATATATATATATATATATATATATATATATATATATATATATATATATATATACCCAACAAACACAAAGGCATCGGGCCGGGGTCGGAAGGTTCCGGCCAGCCGATTTCACCACTGCCGGGCCGGCGCATTAGGTCAGTATCGTTTCCGTCACGGCTGTGTCCTCTCGCCCGCGACTACCCCGTCGACTGCCGGGCCGCTTCCGGTAGGATTCGAGCCATCGTTCATCCGACTACGAAATGTTAGGCAGCCGCGATTAAGCCATCGATGCGGACAGATAGCCGGAACGTAACCGGAGGTTGACGGGCCGGTTACGGGAGCAATAATTGGTGTCGACATACCGTCATCTACCCATCTCGTAAACAGCAATGTGCCGTAGGTCCGGGCATCATGCCAGCATTCTACCAGAATCGGACCGCCGGCATTTTTTCTAAGTTTTGCGTAGGACCCTTTCGTTTATATGCTTATTTATTTCATTGACGATTAACCTCTGATATCAACCCTTTCACTTTTATTATTATTTTTTTGCCTTCATATTTCTAGTATTCTTTCAGTTTTGCCTTATGTATTTTTAGGTATTACCAAATACTGATCTTTGTTATTACCTAAAAATTTGTGTAAGAATCACAAGTTTACTTGTTAGAGCAAAACCTCATTTTGCATTAAGATACATTTACCCAAATTTGAAAGTTAAGATAACATTAATACCAACCATTAAAGCTAAATCATCTTTCCACTCGATCTAAGGTTACAGTTTGATTTTTTTAAATTTAGAATGAGATTATAGTATGTAAAACAGTACTACTTTAATAATTAACCCAAAAAATTTGTTCTTCCCCAGTATAAAATTTATTAACATAATTTGATAAATTTATAAACATAAATTTGATATTCTTCAAACTTGAGTAATGTGTAGTGTGTATGATGAAGCCCATCTTTGTGAGCTTGTGAAAACTTGCTCAGAAGAATTTATTTTAATTATTTTTTGGTGTAGAGTTAATAAATGCTCTACAGATAAGAAAATTATTTTTTGCATAGTTTTGTGAATTAAAGAGTAATTCATTAAATTCTTATAAGTCATTTTTAAAAAATATTATATTGGACTTTATATCCAACACTTGATAGTACTATTTTTGAGAAATAGTACTATGATAGTAATATCTTCTATTGTAATTGGGAGAAATAATTATAGACACATGTTTTTAAATACAGAAAAGAGCTGGTTTAAAGTAAAAATAGTTTATTTAGAAAGTACATAGCACATTTACACAATTTTTTTCTATATTTTCTACAAAACAGGATCCTTTCGCTGTACCTCTGGCTCCATCTTTACAGCATCTAGGGAAAAAAAAGAAAGAGAAAATCAGTTCATAAATTTATGTGAAAGGAAAATGACTCCCATCCCCAGATATAATTTATGAATCAAAAGAATTTATTTAAATTATTTTTCTTTAGTAAATGCTCTGCAGATAAGAAAATTATTTTTTGCATAGTTTTGTACATTAAAGGGTAATTTATTGTTGTAAAAATAGTTGATTGTTGAAAGTAGTTGAAAAATTCATTGTTGATAAAGTAGAATTAAATAAATCCAATTAGGAAATATAAATTCTGAGACAGGGGTTTAAAAAAACTTGATATAAAACAGCACCCAACACATGAGTGCAGTTTTAAATCTGTTGTCATTTCATTGATAACTACTTCCAAGAAGTAAATTCCTACCACATTTTTTTTGTAAAACCAATTACATACTGTGAAAACTACATCATGTAAAAAATATTTACTTGATTAAATAAATATACTAATAGAAAATAGTTATAAAATATTTGTTAAAGAGTATTCCCCTTTTCACTAAATTTCTCTCTGTACAGTAGAAAATCCAACCATGTCGATTAATTTGTTATTATAGATATAAATAAAATAGGGTAGATTGTCTTGATAAGAGTACAATAATAAGTTTTTAATGTTGAGCATAATTTCAGCTCAACATTGAAAGCTGAATCAGAGACTTGTCTAGAATGACACCAAAATTTCCTCTTCACTACTGACAATAATGCTGTTGAAAGTAGAGAAACACAAGAATAAAGATTGAATGCTAAGTAAAACATTTGCATACAAAATCTTAAATTTCTAAATTTAATTACAACATGCCATAGAGAGCATTAATACAGATGCTGGGTCAGATTTAGAAATTTAAGATTTTATATGCTAACATATTATTTAGTATTCAATGTTCATTCTTGTATTTCTTTACTTTCAATGTGAGAGTGATTCTCGATAGTGAAGAGAAAATTTTGTTGTCATTCCAAACAAGTCTCTCAGTCAGCTTTCGATTATTGTACTCTATCAAGGCATTCTAATCTATTTTATTTATATCTGTAATAACTAATCATTTAATTAACAGGATTGAATGTCTTACTGTACTCAGAAATTTAGTGAAAAGGGTGAATACTCTTTAACAACTAATCTATTACTATAATAATGAATAAAGTAAACATTTATTATATGATGTAGCTTTCACAGTAATTGGTTTTACAAAAAATGTGGTAGAAAGTACTCTGGGATAAAACTTCTGCATAGTAATTTAATAGAGCATATCTTTTGTTACTTAATTGTCAAATTATGGTGGAGATCTGTGTATAAAATATTTTTTATTTGCGAACAGCTGTTATTAGGGATAACCACAGTAAGAAATTATTCAAAATATACTATTTAGATTCAGTAATTACTAAACAATTGTTATGATATATTGTTTGATTAGTCTAGGTTAATTTGAAAAATGAGGTGGGTAATATTGACTAGCTGTCAATGTTGAGTGAAATGGCATAGATTATATTATAAAGCGTGAAGAAACACTTAGACTTTTTGAACCAAGCTTCTAACCCAAATTTAAAATTTTTTTTAAATATTTTGCTAATGAGAGTATTTTTCACAGATCTTAACAATGGAATAGAAAACCCGTATAGTCAACAAATTCATGGATAAACGATTCAGTTCTAAAAGCAAAAAGCCTGGTTTCTGTATACTGTTGTAACATGATTATTATAAAAGTATACAGAAACCAGGCCTTTTGCTTTTAGGGCTGCATCTTTTATCCATGACTTAGTTGACAATACAGGTGTTATGTTCCATTCTTTAGATCCATGAAAATATTTTCAATTTTAAAAGTTTTATTAAATTTTTTTTTAAATTCTGGTTAGAAGTTCGGTTTGAAATGTTAAAAGTATTTTATTGCACTTTGTAAAATAATCTATGCTACTGCACTCAACATTGACAGCCAGTCAATCTTTGTATGCTTGCATCATTTTTCAACTTAAGTTAGATAAACCAAATAATACACCATAAAAAAAAACCTACACACTTGCAAACATAACCTTATTATAGTCAACAATTGTTTAATAATTAACTGAACCTAAATAATATATTTTGGAATATTTTTTTACTGCCCTTATCCTTACACTTTATAATAACAGCTGCTCACAAAAATATATTTTATGTGACAGATCTCCACCAAAATTTGACAATGAAATAATAAAAAAATTAAATACTAGGCAGAAGTTAGTATTCCAAATGACATTCAACTACCTATTAGCTCATCAACGAATGATCTAATACATCTATAAGCATTATTATTATTATTATTACTTCTGTAAGGAATTATGAATGAACCCCTAACTACTTCTCATGAAATTCTGATAATTAAATTTAAAAATTTTTTAACATTAACTATCAAGAGTAAAATAACCCTTGGCATTTTATATCTTTATAATATAAAAATATAAAAATTTTTTTGGTAAGCAGTTATGATAAAAGACTTTCACAAGAGTCATGGTTAACTGAAGTCCCTGAACTGCACTTTCGGACATACCTAATACTTTAATAACAGGCTTGCCAGTTAAAAATATAATGAATAAAGGAAATCAATATCAATCCACAAATTACTGCAACCAAAGTTTATGAGAATGTTCGGATTAGCATATATAATATACAAAGATAAATTTGAAAATTTGAGTTGTTTATTAATTAAGAATTATGTAATAAAAATATTTTTTATGGTTTTTCATAAAAAAATTCAAATTTAAGTACAAAAAATAAATTTAAAAAAAATATATTCACAACCTTGTGATTTTGCCCACAAGTTCACTGCTGAAAAAAAAAGGATATCTACAGAATAAAAAAAAAATGGGTTCAGTGAGGTTAAAATCAACTTACAGATTATGAATCGAGCACACTGCCAAGTGAGTTGTGGAATCTTTTCATGGAAATCACAATGAGGTGAAGATGGATTCCAGTTTTAGAATTCTGTAAAGAAACCAATATTTTCTTATAATGCCATAATAAAAATTAGAGTCATTTGTGATACCAAGAAGCATTGAAAAGCAGAGTTCATTATAAATTTGCTTATCAGTGAAATAAAAAAGGTCGATCCTTAAAATTTGAAATATTATGATTTTTTGAAATTGAGTAACAATAGAATTGATGTTTGAGTAGTATTCAAAAAGTTATACAATGAGAAAAATAAATGTAATATAAATAAAAGAAGAAAAAAATGTAGCATCGAATTTTTGTTATGGATCATATTGTTAAAAACTATGTTAGGGCTAAAGACATAATCGGTATTTTCAGTTTCACAGTTTGAAAAAAACGGGAAAAAACCAACTTTCTTAAAAGTTTTCTACAATTTTCTGATTTAACCGAACTTCTATTAACGTTTTAATTTATTTCAAGTTAAGTTGGGGGGGGGGGGGCGTCTATGCTTTGGGCCAGTAAGTTCTTATTTATTTTACACAACATGACAACTAAATACTCTCTAAAAGTCTTGAAAACAAATAGCTTATAAATAAGTTATTGAGGACATTCTCAAATTTTTAATGACACACACAGAATGCAAAAGTTTACCTAAAGTTTTAATAAAAATCTAGCACACATGATGTTATCTAAATAAAGGTTCTCCTCCTTGTCAGGTTATAATACAAGATTTTAAAGTTGAAACTGACAAATTAAATTATATAAATGCATGATGACCAGCAATTTAATAACTTAGGAATGAAAAATATAATAACTTTCTGCATATATTTATATACATATGATTATGCAATACTAAAAAATAAAAACAACTATAAACATTAATATTCAGATGTATGCTGATAAGTGCATGACTTTTTTTCCAGTTGCTTCTTTTCTGCACTCATACAGACTGCATGATTGAGCATAAATCAGAATTATATAGTATGTTGTGTTAAAATATGCATATCAGATATCTGATCTATAAGTATAAAATCAATAAACTTCTGTTAGAATTTTTAAAAATTATAGCATGAAGTTGAACATATGCAAAAGAAGTTTAGAAGTAAAAATTTTGAAGAAAAATATTAACTTTCTTTTTTATATAATTTCCTGCTCTGGTTGACTGGAGGTTGGGAAAGGAACGAAGTCTGTATGCTTAAAGAGAATACTTTGATAGACATAATTATTCTAAACATTCAAATATTTACTATATAATATACTACAAAATATCATTGATTCAGAACTATAATGAAAGGCTTTTTTTTTGGTTAATAATAAAGTCAGTTGTTCAGTCAAGAAGTCAATTATTGTATTTGGATGATCAGAAATTTTATGTCGTAGAACATCAAGCAATTCAATTACCACATTTAATACATTTTCACCATCACTCATTACTGTTTTCATTTAATCCAAATTCTTTTAAAATGCTTAACATATTATTTATCTTATTTGTTTTGCAAGGAAATTTATAATTATTAAATTTTGAAATCTTACAATTCTTAACAAATGCCACAATATTAAGTTTTAGAATAGCACGTTACCTTTTGATGCTTTCCACAATCCTTTAAGCCAGGCTGATGTTTTGTTGATCTTATCTACGAAGTTAAATACAAACAAAAAGATATTTACTTTACTACAAAATAAAATTACATATTTCATTTAAATACAAAAGAATTTGCATAAATGTATATCTAAATTAAACAGTGTTAGAATGAAGTTTCTGGAATTTGTATAACATTCAATTACATTAATTTAACTTTTATATCCTTTACTAACTGTAGGCAAGACATTTAAGATCAACTCAGTTAATCCTACCCATTCTTTTACATCAATATATGCATTAAATTTGAAACGTTGAAAATTAAAAACAATAATTTATTTTAAATAACTGCAATTAGTTTAATCACAAATCTCTAAACAATAAACAATGTTACTTACTCTTAAGCTGGAGGTAATTTCTTTTAAGAGGCACCCACTATGAGTGAAGCTACCCTAACTACGTCACGCTTTAAAGTGGCAACCCGTGCAAAAGCGTTGTTCTCTACGTCGTTCATTGGTCCACGTAGCTGCCATTCATCCGAAGTCCTGCCTTTCTTCCCCGATCTTTCAAAAATGGCGGCGAATTTAAACCAAATATCAAATTCGATAGCTGAAGCATTTTTTTCTGTTTTCATAAGCTTCTGAGAAGCTAAAAACACAGACGACGACCCCCCTTTTTTATATCAAACCACTGAGCTACTCTTACAATGTCAAAATTTTTGTTAGTTTGTCATTATAAGAAATCTTAGTCATATGAACAGTATTTACAGTTTAAAGAATTCAAATCATAATGAAATACATCTCATTTTCATCATATTAATTTTACAGTAGCATATTCTTATACACATTGGAATGAAAGAAAAACAATGTTTAATTAACGGACAATAGTTAAAACAAACAAATCACAGCTATTTAGTTCTTGTATATTTTTCAAGTTTATTCTGTTTCTAGTTTATATTGTCGTTTTCAAGTTTATATTGTTGTTTTGTTTTGTTTTGTTTTGGTTCCTTATCCTTTGTAGTACACAAAAACATTCATGTTTTTCAAAAGTCAATAGTAATCACACATGGTTTCCATCACTTGTTTCACTGACACATTGAATTTTTTTTCTTTTTGTTTCAAATTTTGGTATTAATGTAATTTTGTTTTTATCAATGCATGTCTCGCAGAAGTGCCCCGAACGGACAACGATGACTCGCTAACTAATTTAACAATCCCTTCTATTGCTTCAGTGTGACATGGAAAATTATTGAAGTCAATACGTTGACTCTCGTGATAGGTTCCTTTATAAACTGCTTTAGTTTTTCATCAGAAATGCCTCTTCATAGGAGATCCTGTTACTTTAACATCATTCCATTCAATCATATCAATAAAATCCTTGGCATCAAAGTTTATACGTTGAATTAAAAACTTTCCTTCATTTGCAGTCCTTGCTTTTAGAATCCTACGTAATCCAAGCTCTCTTACATAACTGCGATCATCTGATATCATACAAAGGAGGAATTTTCTGAAGCAGATTTTTGTCACTGGATAAGGTATAAAAGATGGCATAATAGCACTTTCAACGGCAGCAACCAACACTTAAAAATTACTGTAATTGGATGTGATGGAACTGGCTTGAACACTGGATTGAATAATGGTGCGATTCCTTTATTGGAAAAGGAATTAAGAAGGCCACTGCAGTGGTTGATTTGTCTATTTCAAGTAAATGAACTGCCCCTACATCCTAATTAAAGGTCCAAATGAATTTGGAGGAGAAATACACTGCTGGCCACTGTAAATGCAACACCCTGAAGGAAACATGCAAATAACATGAAATTTACAGCATGTATTAGCGGAGGTGAGATATGCAAATGATTAGAATTTCAGCGCAGACGCACATCACGCGCGCCTGTGACGCCACTTCAAAGCGCTATTTAAGGCTTGGAGATTTCGACGATTTCAAGTTCGGCAATTGTGTTTTTCTTGTGGTTTTCTCTAAAAACGATCAATTATGCCTCGTCGAAAACAGCGATCATCTTTTGATCAAGTATCGAGTTCGACAGAGGAAGGATAGTGGCCTACCGAGATTGTGGATTATCTTTCAGGGAAATCGGTAGTCGTGTTGGACGAAACCAAACAACTGTAATGCGGATATGTGATCGTTGGATGCAGGAGGGTACGACGGACTGGCGTGTTCGATCGCATCCACCTCAGTGCACCACTTCACGTGATGACAGGCAAATTGTGCGCATGGCAGTGACGGATCGCTCAGTGACATATCGAACCATAGCACAGCACATGCAGTCTGTAACGCATCATCCAGTGTCTGTGCGTACCATTCGACGCCGTTTACAGCAGAGTGGTCTGTCCGCAAAACGTCCATTGCTTTGTCTACCCTTGACGCAGAAACACAGACATCTCCGCCGCCAATGGTGCGATGACAGAAGGATGTGGACGGCAGAATGGAATGAAATTGTCTTTACTGACGAGTCACGCTTCTGTCTGCAACACCACGATGGTCGCATTCGAGTCTGGAGACACCGTGAAGAGAGGATGCTGAACAGCTGCGTTATGCACCGCCACACTGGTCCTGCACCGGGTTTTATGGTATGGGGCGGTATTGGATATCACTCTCGCACACCTCTAGTACGCATTGCAGGTACTTTAAACAGCCAGCGCTACATCTCCGAGGTGTTGGAGCCAGTTGTCCTTCCTTACCTTCAGGGCTTGCCCACAGCCATATTTCAACAGGATAATGCGCGACCACACGTGGCACGCATTGTCCAACGGTTATTTGTCAATCGCCAGATTGAATTGCTTCCCTGGCCGCCTCGCTCTCCGGATCTTTCGCCGATAGAAAACATGTGGTCCATGGTTGCTCTACGTTTGACCCAGATTCCATCCCCAGCTGCCACAGCAGATCAACTTTGGCAACGTGTGGAAGCTGCTTGGTCTGCTGTATCCCAAGAACTCATCCAAAGTCTCTTTGAATCAATGCCGAGGCGTGTGGCAGCGGTGATCTCCAACAATGGCGGCTACTCTGGCTACTGATTTTGGCAGGAACCACACTTCACAGAAGTCTATAAATTTAATCATTTGATACTTGGTCAACATGTTATCTACAAAATAAATTTTGTTGTGATATCTCTTGTCTTTCTTGGTGTTGCAATTTGGGTGGCCAGCAGTGTAGGTAAACTACTAGAAAACTGCTATGAACTACCAGTCAT
Source organism: Dolomedes plantarius (assembly GCA_907164885.2). Lineage (NCBI taxonomy): Eukaryota > Metazoa > Arthropoda > Arachnida > Araneae > Dolomedidae > Dolomedes > Dolomedes plantarius. The sequence goes on from OU015492.1 coordinate 153,585,984, forward strand.
CGAATTTGCACCTATTGAAAATGACATTCCGTTACTAGAAATTAAGGAAGATTTACGTGTGGACCTAAAATATTTGTTAGAAATGAGTAATGCAATCTGTGTTGGGAGGTGTTCTTCTGATTTGTCCATGAGAAAACCAGGAAAACTTTGTCATTCAAGATGGAATAGATTAGCAAACAGAATACATCCCTTGTATGCGGGAACAGAATATCCTGCAAAAAATCTCCGAATACTGACTGAGTACATTTTGAAAGTTTATGCAGCTGTTTGGTTTAACCTAAAGCTGAAAGCATCTTGTATCCATGGATCAAAGCACCTGTGGAAACTTGCAAGCTATTCACGTTACCTCCATCAGACTCTTAAAAATTTAATTCACCCAGTTATTCAAAGAAATGCATACTTTGCTGCTTCTGAAAATCTCCTCCTTTGTATGATATCAGATGATCGCAGTCACATAAGAGAGCTTGGATTAAGTCTGATTCTAAACATAAAGGCTAAAATTGAAGGGGACATCAGAAAGTTTTTAAACCAACATATAAATTTAGATACCAAGTATTATACTGACATGATTGAATGGAATGATGTTAAAGTAACAGGACTTCCTATGAAGAGCCATATTTCTGATGACAAACTAAAGCCGTTTATAAAGGAAGCAAAAGAATCTGATCACGAGAGTCAACGTATTGACTTCAATAATTTTCCATGTCACACACAAACAGAAAGAAAGGATTGTTAAATTCTATACCGAGTTGTCCGTTCGTGACACTTCTGCAAGAGATGCATTGATAAAAACAAAAATACAATCTCAAAAGAAAATGCCAAAATTTCAAACAAAAAAACAATTCAATGTGTCAGTGAAATAAGCAATGGAAACCATGTGTGATTAATATGGACTTTTGAAAAACATAAATGTTTTTTTCAAAATAACGTTTTGCTTTTAAAGACATTAATCACTATTAATATTTTTCTAAATAAGTGAGATTTGTTTATTTTAACTAATGCCCGTTAATTAAAAATTGTTTTTCTTTCATTCAATTGTGTATTATTAAGATATGCTACTGTAAAATTAATATGATGAAAATCGCGAAATTCTACAAAATCAGTTGTTCTGTAATGGCATTTAACAGTTAGAAATACTTAGAATTGTAAGTTTCCTGTAAAAATATCGTATTTTGAATATTTTATTTACAATATATATATATGTATATATATATATTATTTTAATATACTATAAAAGAAATAAAAAAATACAAATTTTATCACTTTTTCATAAAAATATCCATTTTGAAGCACTTTGCGGTACTTGAAAAGATTTTAGTAGAACAATAAAATTTTATTTTATATTCTTTATTCTAATCCCAAGAGGCAACTTTTGAAAACTATAGCATATTTAAATTAAAAAAAAAGTTTTTTCGTTCCACCCTAGCAAACATGCACGAAGATTATCTTGAAACCGCCAACATGCTCTGGTTTGTTATCGGTAATTCACACATTTTTCTTGAGTGGTTCGTAGCATGGGTGGTAGCGCTCTGGGTTTGTAACCTAGCGGTGGCGGGATCGAGTCCCGCGGCTGGCATTTTTTTCCTCTCTTTCCCCTGCTTCAAGGCTGGCAAGCTGAAGTTCTTAGATTATTTCCTTCATGTTAATTAAAAAAATATATGTAATTAACATGTAGATGTTAGTCGACGGCAAAAAAAATTTTAAATGTCGTAAAAAAATATTAATACATAGGCTATTTATGGCAATATAACCTATAAGAAAAAATATTTTGTTTACAAATGTTAACATTTTTAAACTCTCTTGCAAACTCTCTCTGACTGCAGAAATTCCAGGAACATGCTATCTCTTTTCTATATCTTTTACTAACAATTCTTGCTACCAATGGTGTTAGACGAGCTCCACAAAATAAGATCTATTTTCAGAAGTAGAGGGCATAAATATGGAACCTCTCCCCACATTGGAGATCTACGTCTATATCCGTTTCAAAATCAAAATCATACCCGTCTGAAATATGTGCTTGAAAATTAACAACTGCAAATATATTTTGGTAGCTGAGGCACTTTCTTATACATTTTAGGTATAATTATAATTTGGTTACATGCACTAAATAGCATTTTATTTTTGCAGTGCAGGTAAAAACAAAAAGAGAAGAGTTTGATTAAGAAAAAATATCTTTAATATTTACTAGGAAATTCATTGTGGAAGTTGCTACGTAAATGTGTGACATCCACCGCTAAAAATAAATGAGTAGTAAAATAAGATAGACACCACTAATTCCTCTCTTTTAAATAAAGAGTGGTGCAACAAGGCTCCATTTTTAAGTAGATATTTTTAAAATTTCTCCAGTAATAGATAAAAAATTAACAATGAAACTACTTTTTGATTACCTTACACTTCTCACATAATATAATCTTTACATACCAAGAATGTTATGTGAATTTTCCTCGTAAAAGAGGTTACACAGAAATAAGAGCTATTTCTCTGAAAACTATCTTTTGTTTAATCATCACCTTCCCTTTCAAATCCATAATTCTGATACAGATTTCTGCTACTTATGGCTACGAATCGGACGGCCGATTAAGGTACGATGGAGCCATGTCGGTATCGGCGCGGTTCATATCAACCCATCACAGGCCCTGAAACACGTAAACAGCAAAGCGTTCCCCTTCGAAGGTTCGTAAACAACCCGCGAACGGCCCAGAAAATTTCTCCCGTACTTGTCGTTCTACCGGCGCTTCCAGCACTGGCCCGATAAGCTGCCGTCAGTCCTGTGTTTGTTGGGTATATATATATATTTATATATATATATATATATATATATATATATATATATATATATATATATATATATATATATATATATATATATATACATATATATATATATATATACATATATATATATATATATATATATATATATATATATATATATATATATATACGTAGATATATTTAAATTATCTATATTAAATTGAATTTCATACCAAGAATCCGGTTGTGTTTAAAATACTGGAAAGAAAATTAATAATGTATAAGCTATGTCTCATGGTTAACTGAAAAGTTAATGCAACGCATTGAAACTCAAACCTAGGACTAATTAGGTAAGATCAGAATGTTAAATTAGATGCAGACATTCATTCTCTTTTAAATATTTTTCGTCTTGGTCATGTATCTATTGTCTTGGTCATATATATATATATATATATATATATTGGACTATAGGCAAAACAAATTATTCAAATAGAACATCCATATCATCAGCATCTGTAGATCCGAAATAAACTATTGAAGCTATGCATAAAGACAGTCATAAGAAAGTAGTTTTCACTTATAAGAAAAAAGTTTGACTTTTATAAAATACCTCGTAGATATTTAAAATAGACTGAAATTTTAGGTTAATACAAGCGCGCAGAGTACACTAGCAGAATAAAAGGAAGTGAAACGTAAATAAATTTTGAAAATACAGATAAAATAGTTTTCAATTTAGAATTCAAATTAGCTTTTAAACGTAATCCAATAGTTGATACATTTTTATAAGGAAAAATCGAAAGTTCTTAAATGCAATCACCTAAAATAAATTTATTTTAAGAGCGCGTATTACAGGATAAAACGTTCATGGGGGAATTTATTTCGAAACAGTTTAAGTATGCTGTATTAATCAATTCGATATTGATTTTGAATTCTTCTGTTTTGGTTATCGTCAGTATTTTATGTTAAAAGAACGAAGTGCATAAAATGGTTTAAAAACCTTTCTTTTCGAACTCTTCTTACAAAGAAAAATACAAATAATATTTATTAGATAAAATCTGCAATTGTACTTCGATAATTCAATCAGTTTTTAACTAAGCATATTGTGAAACGGACATATTATTTTATACTTGTAGGATAAAATATTTAACACCTGCGGATTACATTGCTTCGTATGCCCATACTTATGCACAGAGATATTCCATATTTTTTTCAACCATGCAAGTGTTTGTCCCCATTGATGTCACTAAAAATGATATGCAGTTGACGTGATTGTCTGAGCCTCTGAAAAGAGGCCTGTCTCTTTTTAATGTTTAGAGCAAGACAACCAATAACCAAAAATGGTGAATGTAAATAAAATTTAAGAATTGTGGGTTTACTTTGATAGTATTTATTCGTTCCAGGAATATTTTTCGATATAATGGTTGTATACTATAGATAGAGAAACTACTAAAACGTTTTTATTTATTTATTTATTTTTTTTATTTTCAAGCATATAATATCTTAACTTTTTATCCTTGATTTCACGCATAATACCTGAAATAATCTCTTCAATTATAATACGTGCGCTTTGTTCATATCCAGATAAACAGAAAAACTAAATGAAAAGGAAGCACGATGACCAAAAATTCTGAGAAGATAACTAAGATATTAATTTACCTGTTCCTCACAAAGAGAGATGAGAAACAAACAGACCACCGCACCTAAATATGGGATATCAGGAAGCCTTTATATGGGATAAAGTTTAAGAATCTTATTATGAAAAAATTCGGGAAAAAAGTTTAATCAAGAGCAGATTACTTGCAAATAAAAGGAAGTGAGCATCGCTTTATAAAGATTGTTACAGGAAGATGATGATAGGTTTAATATCAGATGAGCATAGCAAGTATTGCTAAGTCTTGTGCCTGCCTTAGACAACAGTATATGAGTTCTATTTTTCTGCTCCTGAGAGAGAAACCTGAACTTGCTTTCAACATTTGAATCGAATCATTTATAATAATTACTCATAATTAATATAAACGAATTTTATAATCCGCAATGACAAGGGTTGTTTCTGGTAAATTAAAAACAGTTTTCAATGATTACATATGATTCTGATTTATGATTGACCGGATGTACGGACTGTCGTAGTTAGGATGACACGTTTCTTAGAAAAGAGGGAGAACCAAGTCACATGTGAAGAAACCGACATTATTGAGAGGGAATAGAGAAAATAAGTAACATAAGTACAGTAAGGAAAGTAGGCAACGAGTCTTGACCAGCTAATAAATGGTGACCAGTTGGATTTAACGAACTGCTTACGCTAAAATGAAAATGATAGATGCCAAGTTGAAAGGAAATACGGACAGTGAAGGGGGACCAGCAGGCGAAAATTGTAATCTAAAGGGGTCAGAAGGGAAAGTTGAAAAATTGAGAAAGAAATTTATGATGTTGACTTCGTTAGGAGGAAAGTAGGAGGCCGAAGGGAGTCGTGAGAATTTGGGAGTGTGAGGGAACCTCAGAAAGGAGGGCATTGGAAACAGGGGCGGGCGCCCCCTTCAATTTAGATTGGGAGAAGAAGAATTATAAAATATATGTGCAGCAAATAATATAGGACCAGGATGACCCATTGGTCAGAAGGTGGCCACCAATGGAAGCCCAGAGTGAAAGAGTTGAAGTGAAGTTGAGAGTAAGAAAAGTACAGCAGAGCAGATTGGATTGAGAAGTCAAAAAAACGTAGACCAAATCAGAGGCTGAAAGGAACACATTTATACTGGCAGATATGTAAGCCCCAGACTTTGAACAGAGAGAGAATAGAAGCAGTTGAGTTGAAAAGACGGAGATAGTTGAACCCTGAGATTGAAAGCTGGCGTTGACATAGGTAGCTGATGATGGTAAAAAGTTCAGCGGACGGATCCAGGCAGATCATTTGAATCCCGTAAGCATTAGCCCCGTGAAAACCCAGATTCGGTCCGAGTACCGCATCGAATTGTTAGATGCCAGCAAATTTGGACGGAAGGCAACGAGCAGTTCGAGGCCACCGCATCCCCAGGGCCGGAGATGACCATATGAGGAAAGGGCGAACAACAGTAGAACTCCCCGATCATCCTAGTCCAACGAAGCAGCAATGACCCTCATCCCCAGCGAAGAATGACCATCGTCCATCCTCAACGAGTTCGTGCCGACGGAAAAAGTCCTAGAGCTTACGCCGCACCCGTATCGTAATCTCCCCGCTACAAGGAGCAAGAAATGTCCGGCGAGTCAGTCCAACCAGTCAGAAGGAGGCGCAGAGCTACCTATTGAATCCCCAACGGAGAACCCCTATTGTTCAAAGAAGAGAGTCCCCATTGTTATGCCAGCGAAGTCATCCAAGGTAGGGAGAGAGTTTTGTGTTTGCTTTTCGGCCAATACCCAGCTTGTGTAGTGCCCGAGTTAATGATAGGGGGTCAGGTTAATTTATGACTGATAATTATTCAGATAGATAAATATCACATAGAAGTATTGATTAAAATTATATTTGCATAAGGTATGAATCATAATGAAATGTTTATGTATGTGTATATTATGATGATACTTAATAAATTTATTGATTAAAGTACACTTGAATAATCACTCTTAGTTTTATCCAAGTACTACCACTAATTTACACAGATCCCTGCCACACGGACCAATGCTGTCTGTTTGTGGGAACCTTAAACTAAAAAATTGAAACTTTGAGATCTTTCAATATACGAACAAATAGAAAAAAATCTGCCATTATTTCAAATTGGTCCAATAGGGAAAGAAACATAATATAGACTAAGAACTTAGAATACTTAATAGGGAGGATATATTGAAATTCAAAGAGATTACGCCAACTTCACCCTATGGTTATTGGGCAACTGTAAACTGAAGGCCAGCAGCCAAGACAAAAAGCCATAACATTCCAACATTAATAATAACAATTATTCAAAACAACAAATAAAAGCAAGTAAACACACGAGAAACTAAAGCCACTTAGGAATGTACCTAGGAGTTGCCATAGTTCGTACGAGAGGCGATTCTTTCAACCTCCCCGAAATAACAATGACACCTAGTGCTTGAAGGTAAAATATCCTCGCAAATACTAGCCCCGTTTCTTTCATTATATCAACAACAATTGGCGCCCCTATGTGGATTCTGACATTCCTTATGAAATTGTCCACTGTTCATATATTTTGGGGATTTTTCAGAATTTCACTTTATTCCCATAGAGCAAATATGTATAACAAATTTTTGGTTTCAAATACTCCTTGAAGCTATAGCACTGCCATTCCAACTTTAACTTATATATATCTTCCGAAGAGCTGCACCTTTAATACTGATGATCCAGTTATCGCCGTGTATACCCTAGAATTTCATCGTAATAATCTTGATATCAGCTTCCGTTAGTTTCTCTTTCTGTCAAATTTGGTTTCATCTCTTATTTATCAATCTTTTTTTCCCTCAGCATATAATAACTTGCGGCGTCTCTCTTTTATGGTCTTTTGAATTCATATTCCCCGTTTAATCTGTCAAATACCTTGAAGTCCTCATTTAATTTCTCAATGCTCTATTTCATGTAAACACCCTAGAGCAATCCTTCATTACTGATATTTTTACGCGTTTTCATCCCTATCTTGAACTTTCTTGGGTTGATCATCGTTTGGATGGATTTCTTAGTGATATCACTACTGTTTTCTATATTTCGTTGTTTTGTAACTACGTAAGTTCCATCATCACTTCTTCTCCTTGATTTTGATCTCGAGCTCTTCCTTTCATAACTCTTTTTCACAACATCAGCGTACGTCGTCTCTATCTTTCTATCAAATATCTCTATCTCTCCCCTCAAATATATTATAATATCCATTTGATCCATAAAAACGTACCCCATATCATTAGTAACCTCCGTTAATCTGACACTTACTAAGCCCGATGTTCTGATCTGTGCAATTCTATCTACCAATTCATCTCGAATTTAAAATAATTTCATCTAATTCTTCTTACAGTGCTTTTCTATCTGACTTCCAGTCAAATCGTCTGCAATACTCATCTTCCGCACCATCAGGTTTTGCAGTTACGCCATTGCACAACCCCCAGGGCTACCACGAGGAGATGGGTGTAGGTAATTTGGCATAAATTTGTATTTGCAATTGCTAACAAACACAAGTCACCCGTAAATCAACGATATGCAGTACTCTTGGAAATTGTCGTGAGTTAAAGATTCAACTAGCAATAATTTAACTTTATGGATGGGGGAATTGCCCTAGGATATATGGTAAGAACAACTGTGCGTTACGCACACACACACACACACACACACACACACAGACACACACACACACACGCACACGCACACACACACACATATATATATATATATATATATATATATATATATATATATATAGGGTGGGTGTCCAAAATTTCGCCCCTGTGCCTAATATCGCCTACTCGTGTTTCTAAAGTATGACTCGCGCTATGTATGAGAAAATCCAGTAACTTCTTAGTTCTGGGTTTGTACTAATAGCGGCGATAGCGAAAACGCTCTTATCACTGATAACATAAACTATATGGCATTTGAAGTTGTTTTGGCTGTAGTATTCGTAAACTTTATCTCCATAGAATCAGAATCCAGGGAATGACCAGGTAGGTGCATCCAAATTCTAATTTTGCTTATACCATTTGAAAGTGCATTAAACAGAGACTTTGCTAGCAATGCCTTTTAACAGGTGCTCCTAATTTCGCCTGGTAGACGGTAAGAGGAACAGAGGTACGCGATATTAGGAACCACTTTGGAGTTCACTGGAAATTAAAATTTTTCCAGTTTAGCTACGTAGCTTAAACTGGCACTGGTTTTGGAGCTGGTTGATCTCAGGATAACAAAGAAAATATTTCTTAGGATGTTTTTGAGTTTCAAGCCTAATCAGCCTAATTAAACTAAAAAGTGAATTAAATGTCGAAAAAATGTTAGAGTATGCGATATTTCGGACACCTACCTTATATATATATATATATATATATATATATATTTGTGCGTTTGTGTGTGTGTGTGTGTGTTACCTGCTGCAAACATAACAGAAATTCCTTAAGAGGCATGCCATGTGCGGCTAAAAAGTAACTTTAATGGGAAAGAAGAAAGGTATTAGACGTACTGAGAATGTTTATAGACCTCAAAGTTAAGAATTTTTCAAGAAATTTCTTCTCCTTTTATTCATATAAGACAGGGCACAACAGAGGAATGTAAATTAAATAATAAGTGTCTTATCTAAAACAAACAAATATATTTCTCAATAATGAAATATATGTGTTTTTCTAATAAATATTATTATTACACATACAATTAATTTACCATAAAAAGTTTAAAAAGTAAATCTTGAAGTAAAGTATGTATTTAAAGGAAAGTATTGGTTGTAAATCTTTAAGGACTAACATATTTTAACTAAATATAATTTTATTTTTAAATTTGAATGTATTATCTTAATTTTAGCAAGCAATAACTTTACGGTGGATTAAGATTTTTCAACTACGGAATTTTCTACCAAATGAGTAATTATTATAAAGTTCAAGGAATGATATTCAATTATTCAGTATTTTTAAAAGGGTTTCCAAATAGTTTATATTAGTTTCTAAAGATCATATTAGCTTTTATTGAAACATTATAGTCAAACAAAGGAAATAATGAGTTTATCTATGAGAATTTCAAAGTAAATCTTTAACCGATACTTTCTGCACAAACATTTCTGTAAATCTATAACGTTATTCCAATGAATAAAATAATTTGAAATGTTGAAGATACTACAGGTCTTACAACCTAGCCTCGTAACCTTATATTATTTTTCTGTGTAACCACTGAATAACTATTCAAAGCTCCTTGTGTATGTCTTCTGAGAATGAAAAAGTTTAGAAAAAACACATGCCTTTCTAATCACAGAATCTTTTCAACGTTAATGAAACTCTACTTGCATTTGAATGAAAAGATCGCATTACTGTAAAATTCAATTACCGAATTAAATACAAAGGGACGTTCCAACATGTAATGCATTATTTTAAAAAAGCAGAAGTTTTAGTACGTATCCGGATTCTGTGAATCTTCCGGGGAGGTTTCAAAACCATTTAATCATATTTCTTGCTGATTTATATCTTTGCAGTGTGTTTTTGACAGGCTATTTCATTAATAATCCAGTACTTAAATATAAGGCTCAGTTTTTGGATTAGATAAATTATCCTTTCATTGCAATAATTCAAAGTAAGAGGGTTTTTGTTTCAACTCTTCGTCCTAACTGAATTTAATGACATTTCTGGGAGTTATTTTTATCAAACGACTTAATTAATTGCACATCAAATGCATTTTACGTCAAAAGAGTATTGAATTATTGATGGGGTCACTAACAGATTTAAAGGCACATGAAAAATATCACTTTTTATAGATGAGTTTATTTAGGTAAATTTATGAGGATATGAAGCTAAATTTATAATTTTGAATACATGGTATTCCGTGAGTCTTTATTTTGAGATAATTTTGGTAATACAAATCTCATTTAGTTTGCTAATTTTAAATAGTATTTTTACCACACATGTCAATAACAAATTAACTGTTTCTTTTTGTTTTAATAGCAGTAATTTACTAAAGAAACGCGTTGCTTAAATAATAAATGCAGATATTTTTGCATTATATAAATATGCCTAAACTCCCTTCCTACTAAAGTTAAGAATGCTGCATTTTTCACAAATATGGAAAATAAAACGATCTAAACGCATAAAAATTAAATTTTAAAACTTATAGTATAAAAATTTCTTTACACCCTTTATTACTTTTGAAAAAAAGTTATGTTATAAAAGATTTAAAAGTATTTCAAAAATACTTCACGAATGTGATAAGCCATTTTGTGAACAAATTGAAAAGATCTCGGTATACTATTTCCTTCAACACGAATGAGATATTTATTTCCTAAAAAAAATATTTTCATCCATATTTGAAGTTCATTTCGAACTTGTGTAATAAATGATATTTCCTTTCTCTTTCTTGAAAATAGTTTGGAGATCTTTTACAGAAATCATTAAGTATAATGTCATAAATATAAACAAGATCACCAAGATATTTAATACGTACATATATATATATATATATATATATATTGCATGGAAATCTTTCTTCTTTGTACTTTTACACACATAAACGTACAGAAAATTCCATCATATCTATTTTCTTTTATTTTATTATCTTATCCTTCTACTATTTGTGCAATTTAAGGTTTCTGTTCCTCAAAACTCCACGAGAGGAACCTATCAACACAGATCTTTCAAATGCTTGAAGTATGTTCTACTCTTGGGTACTGAGATCTTGCAGCACATCCAAAATTGTTGATGAATTTACTGCTTTCCCTTTGGAGAGGTGCAAAGTTGTTCTAGGCACCAAAGGAAAACTACTTAACCCACGAGATTGTGTGTCAGATCTGGTCAACTGGGTTATATCGTAGAAATAGCCCCTCTTAGGGAATAAAAAGTCAAGGTTTATGCTCGTTGTACTTAGAACATCCACATTTTAAATAAATTGTGTAAAGCATTTAAATAATTAATTGCTTTTCTGAGAAGAGTTATTTGTTTCAAAATACTAATATGTCTCCAGTCCTGGAATTCAACACACTTTTTACCCATTGGTAAGAGTTAGGCACTTCTGTGTCACTTTGAGTGATCTCGTAGTGTCGATATAATCGCAAGTTTTAGATAACAAGTGAGGAGGAGTATGGTTGGTTTATGGTATAATAATAGTTATGACGGTACCCTCTCAGACTTCCTCCAATTTACTAAGACTGCTATCGATAATGAACTAACGATCAGGCTGAAATAGAGATGGCACATTGTTCATCATATGGAAATGGAGTGCGCAGTTCAAAAGCTATGCTAAAATAATCTCATACTTCCATTAAAAAGAAGGTATAGTGTTTGACATTTCAACAACGTCTATATCCATGCATTCGGAACACTCATCTATTATTTCTTAGCGCTTTACAGACAAGAGATTAAGAAATAACCGATGTTAATTTAAATTTTAATACATAGGTTCCGGATGGATATTTCTGTGGATATTTTCACTGCAGAATATTTAATTGTTAAATGAAATGTTACATTATGAAATAATAGTCCAACATTGCGACAATTTTACTTTTCAGTATCATGATGGTATTACAAGCTAACTGTGAATAATAGACAGTGTGGAGAAAATATAGTCTCCCAAACAATTTTGGCAAATGTTTTAAAAAACATTATATCTTGGATTACTTAAAGTTAAACAGATTAAAGCGCACTGTACTACAAAAAATATGAAACATATTTCTTAAGTGTATATACAGGACACTTTATCATATTCATCATTGGGAATACGAGATGAAATCTTTAATGTGGAGTACTGAGCCACACGCGAATGTGACGAACATGCCAATTCTGTGAAGGGTTCAAGTTACAAAATTGAAATTGTTTTAACTAAAGTATTGGTGTTTTATACGTTTGTCTAACTTTTCTCTAAAAGGGAATATTCATTTAAATATTCCGCTAGTAAATGTATAAATCTTATTTGTTTAACAAGTATTATGAGTTAATTTGGGATAGTGTATATTTCTATGATTATGATGAGGAACCTTTAAAACACTTACCGGGTGAAAATGTCATTTTTACAGCATTATAATTTATATGTATAATGAGATTAGAAAACAGATTTCAGTGATTATTCTCAAGCAGTAATTTAAAGTTTTGTAAACTTAAAATAATTTTCTGACGAATCCGGTAGTTATAATACCCACAAAATTATGTAATCAATCAATAAAGTTCTCATTTATGTTAATGCTTATATATATACAGTGGAAACTCGATCTATCGTTTTACAAGGGACCGACTGAACTGAACGATAATTGCGGGAAATGATAGATGCGGGACCATAGCAAAGCAATATTATCTTCGGAACTGGGTGAGATAAACGATACATACGGGAAAAAGATGCTTCGGTGAACGATCGATCGAGATTCCACTGTATATATATATATATATATATATATATATATATATATATATATATATATATATATATATATATATATATGTGTGTGTGTGTGTGTGTGTGTGTGTGTGTTCCAGCATCACTCTGGAACGCCTGGAGCAATTTCAACCAAACTTGGTACACATATCACTTACAATCTGGTAAGAAACACTGCAGGGGTAAGACACCCCTAGCACCCATAGGGGGACAGCGGCAGGGGGCACATGTAAAATAATTGAAAATGACTGATATAAGCGTGGAATCCATAGTTTTCGGGGGTCGCTGAGATTAATGGTGACACACTCCCGTTGTCATCTTAGTCAAAGTTTAGCCCCCCATCAGCATTGGGGGGGGGGGAGGGGGGAGAGGGAAGAAGGAGTGAATATAAGATGTTCAAAATACCGAGAGTAGTGTCGAAACTATAGTTTTCGGGGTCGGTGAGACGAATAGTGACAATTATGATGCCGCTTAAGTGCAAGTTCAGCCCCCATTAGCATAGGGGGGAGGGGGAGGGAAGAAGGGGGAATATGAAATGTCCAAAATGACCGAGAGATATGTCAAAATCATAGTTTTCGGGGTCGCTGAGACGAATAATGACATTTCTAATGCCGTTTAAGTGCAAGTTCAGCCTCCCATTAGCATAGGGGGGAGGGAAGAAGGGGTGAATATAAATATCCAAAGTGACCGGAAATAGTTTCGAATCCATAGTTTTCAAGTTCTCTGCGATGAATAGGGACACTCCCGATGACGTTTAAATGCAAGTTCAGCCTCCCATCACCATTAGGTGGGAGGGGTAAGAAGGGGTGAAAATAAAATGTCCAAAATGACCGAGAGTAATGTCGAATCAATAGCTTTTGAGGTCACAAAAATGAACAGTGATACTCCCGATGCTGTTTAAGTGCAAGATCATCCCCCATCAGCATGGGGGAGGGGAGAAGGGGGAATATTAAATGTCCATAATGACCGAGAGTAGTGTCGAATCTATAATTTTCAACGTCTCTGAGATGAATAGGGACAGTACCGATGCCATTTAAGTGAGAGTGCAGCCCCGCATCAGAATTGTTGGCTGAGGAGGGGGTAAGAAAGTGTGAATATAAAATGTCCAAAATGAGCGTGAATAGTGTCGAATCCATAGTTTTCGGGTTCGCTGGGAAGAATAGGGTTAGTCCCGATACCGTTTAAATGCAAATTTGGCCTCCCAACACCATTGGGGGGGGGGGAGAAGTAAAATGCCCAAAATTACCGAGAGTAGGGTCGAATCCATAGATTTTGTGTCGCTAAGATGAATAGGGCCCTCCCTATTCCGTTTAAGTGCAAGCACAGCCTCCCATCACCATTCGTGTGGAAGAAGGGGTAATAAAAAATCCAAACTGACCGAGATTAGTGTCCAATCCATAATTTTTGGAGTCACTGAGAGGAATATAGGAAACAAAAAATGTTGTTTATAATCAAGTTTTGAGTTAAATGAATAATAGAGTTAATTTGTAATTTTTCTTTATCATTTGCATACTGTACTTACTTTGAAATATCTGTAAATTTAATTACTTAGATTTTACTCTATAGGTAGAATCCATTCCTTTTCCTGTGTAAAAAAAAAATTGGGATAAATAAATACCCGGGCAACGCCGGGCAAATAGCTAGTACATATATATATATATATATATATATATATATATATATATATATATATATATATATATATATATATATGTATGTATGTTTGTGTGTGTGTGTGTGTGTATACGCATATTTGTATGTATGACGTAGTTCATTAAAGAAAATATATCACACAGGAAGGAAATGCACCTCATAATTATATCGTATTTAAGATCATACCTCGTATTTTATGATTATAATATGAATTTATCGTAAGATTAGTCTGTACCTTCAAAGTAAGGGACGTAAAATATGGCATTAGCCCGAAAAAAGTGATATCTTATTATTGAATTTTCATACATCCCGGAGTAAGTTTTAATATGGTAAAAGGAATTGTACAACTAATATTCGAAATACAATACAATACTAATTTATTTAAAGTACATATACAATTGCATATGCAATATCGTGTTAGTTAATTGGAAGATATCATTATTCTTAAAAATATATACAGAATAGTATTTTAAGAACAAGATAACGAAATAAAAAGAAAGAAAATAATAAGGGAAGAATAAATTTTTAATTCTCAACTTACACTGCAAAATAAAAGAAATAGTTTTGCTTTCGAGGTAAATCTGCGTAATATCATTATCTTTGAAATACATTCTCAGGAGGGAAAAACTGTTTGAGCTTTATCTTTGAAAAATATCTCCTTCATCTTGAAAATTCCGTACTTCATCTCCTATAATTAATTATATACTTTGTGCTAAACAACAACTTTAATGATACAATTACTTTGAAGGAAAGTGCAAAAAGCTTTGTTACTGCGAGAATAAAAGGTTGTTATCAGTAATTATCCTGGAGTATCTTATTCTTTTTACCGCAGTGTATCTGAAATCACTTTCTTCAATAAACGCAGAAACGTATACGATAAAAATGTCTGCTAAGGTGTCTCCAATATCATTCTTTAATGTTAAATATTTGATAACGTAGAGGAATTCAACCGGGTGTCTGCTCATTTTTGAAATTGGCGTCTAATTACACTATTGACAAATCGCATGACGCATTAACTAAATGAAATGCGTGATATTAATTGGAAGATTCAGATTTAAGTTAATTTAATCCAACAATAAATAGAAAATAATACTGACCATTTGAGGTGAAAATAATATATCATTTTGTCTAGGAGAAGTAAGGAAAATGTGTATAGCTTGCAAACATATTGATTGTGTATTTAAAAAATTCTTTAAGAGCTTTGTAGAAACTTGTCTTCTAAAAATATTGTGGTATAACCAAGGCGAACTGAACTTATTTTTAATACAAGCTTTTACCTAAAGGTATAATATGAAATTATCTCTGTTATTTAATTTCTAAACCAAAGAATATTTAAATTTTCCTCATGACATAAAGCTCTTATACACCCTTCTGTTATACATATACTAAGACATACTAAGTTAATAGTTAATTGATATAAAAGGTGATATATAAGGGATAGACAAGGTGGTTATAAAAAAACTTATATATGGACCTCTAGCGGCCGTTCCGTTCAACCTATGGAGATGAGATTTCAACTATAGTTATTCAGAGGTATGAGCTCGTAATTCTGTGAACGGCAACAAAGTGGCGCTCACGGTTATGGTTATAGATACAGAAACTGGAAATTTTCGAATAGCATCGCCCACTTTTTTCGTCGCAGCAGGCTCAGCACATGCGAAAACCCCAAAGTACCGTTGGAACGGTATATGTATCGCAAAAAATGGACGAGTTACGCTTGCACATAAAACAGCTCTGCGAACGGCCAACAAAAACACGATCGCAGCGCACGGAGGAAATTTGCATATGATAGAGGAAAGACACCAATCACAGAACGCCGTTCGTCAAATAGTCAGCGTAGAAAACTGGTAAGAAGCTCTGTCATATGCGAATTTCCTCCGTGCGCCCCGATCGTGTTTTTCTTCCGTTTGCAAGCTGTTTTTTGAGCAAGTATAACGCGTCCGTATTTTGTGATACACGTACCGTTTCGACGCTTTTTAGGCTTTTCGCATGTGCTGAGCATTTTGCGACTGGATAAAGGGGGCGTTGCCATTCGAAAATTTCGAGTTTCTGTACCTATAACCGTAGCCGTGAGCGCCACTTTGTTGCCGTTCACTGAATCCCGAGCTTATACCGCTGGATAACTGTAGCTGAAATCTCATTTCGATAGGTTGAAAAGAATGGCCGCTAGAAGTCCATTTATTGGCAAAGTTTTTTTATGACCACGCTGTACTATGTTAATGGTTATCTAAAAATTGGCATAGAACAAAAAATAAATATTAATTACCGTGTTTCCCGAAAATAAGACCTAATCGGAAAATTAGCCGTAGCATGATTTGCCAGGATACTCTTAATATAAGCCCTACCCAAAAAATTAGCCACTGTTAAAATCGGCAGCCAGACGGGCGCCAAACTTATTGCCGAATGCCCAATCAGAGTGCACACGTACGCGCTTGATAACGAACGGGGGTGGTTATGACTTATTAATACATTCATATTTCAATACGTCATGTGTTGTAACTGACGTAGTTAATGCACTCTTGTTAAATAAAGAAACTTCTCCTGAGTTATGTACCTGCAATTTTTCATCGCCTTTTTGTAGTTCATAATTCTCAAGTTTTTGTTGCCTTTCCTGTTTTGTAAGACTTCAGTTAACGCTTGATTTAATAATACATTTAAAGGGAATAATATTTCAATCCCCAAACAAGATGAGTGCAAGAAGAATGAGCTATTCCGTCGAGTACAAGAAAGGTATCAGAGAGGATTCCACAATAAGAAACTTACAGCTTTCTGCCAAGAAAAGAAATTGTATCTCCGAATAGTCCGAAAATGGCGGTCAACCTCTTCACCGAATACTATAAACTCGGTCAACAGGTGGACACAGGAAATGCTAAGAAGTGCAAGTGTGGTTCAGGTCGGCAGCCATTGCTTCCTGAGTTGGAAGACATAATCTGTGAATGGATTGCTGAGAGAAGAGTAACGCCTTTGATTGTTCGTAGGGCTGATATTCAAGCATTTGCCCTTGCAATGGCGATATTCCACAAGAAGAAGACATGACTGTACATGAATAAATGTAAATTTTTGTGCATGAATATATGAATAAATGTAGATTTTTGTAAATGAATAAATGCAAATTGTTTCTCATGAAAAAATAAGACATCCCCTGAAAATAATCCCTAATGTATCTTTTGGAGCAAAAATTAATATAAAACCCGGGGTTGTTTTCGGGGAAACACGGTATATAATACATATTTATATACAATATTTCTAGCTGTTCTAATGCTCTAGATAATATGACACCCAAATTTGCATTAACAAATTTTCTTCCGTTATTAATAGTCTTCATCCCCTATTAATCTCCCCAAATTAAAAAAACAAAACTTTATGGATAATAAATATCATGCGAACCCTGACCTTACATAACATTCACAAGGACCTTGATTAATGCTATTTCCTGGAGTAAATTATTTCTATTAAATACTTTTTACATTGTGAAGGTAATATAAATGTAATATTCGCTACTTAGTGTCCAATTTGTTTCGCATTTCTAACGACTTTTCGTTGCCATGTTCTAATCTTTGATTATCTCAATTTCATTTGAGGATTCTAAGTTAGTACAATATTAAAATATCCCACAGAAGTAAAATATGCCACTGATTCAGAAAGAAAAATTTTAATGGACTGTAAATATTTATATCCAACACGATATATAAACGACCATATTTTTGGTATGCAACGGAAGGTATTCGTACCAAAATAATTGAAACTAATAATTTAATCATTCGTCTTTCCAGGCTTTTCTTTTCAATATCCTTCTTTTCTAACACCGTGTAGGGATCATTTAAATACAAATTTAATCGACAATTTTCTTTACTTTTTTGTTTAATTCTAAAAAGCTTCTGAATTTTTACTAATAATAATTTCATTATTAGGATAATATTATCAGGGTATTCCAAACACTTGTGTGGTTTCTAATATTTCTGAATTTATATTTTTATTCATAAAATAGCTTTAATTCTCGAAAACTATTTTGAAAAAATAAATTTAAAAAGTTATTTTTAATATGCGACTTTTATTACTTTTAAGAAGAAAAATTTTCTTAATAACATGTAACTAGTTTTACAGCTTTTACGTATCTAACTTAACTTAAGTTTTAAGTATAATTATTCTCACAGAAAAATTAAACAATGCCTTTTTAATTGCGTCTAAAAGAATGGTTTACTTAACTTTTAAAGGGCTAAAAATTCTTACTTTTAAAGAGGCTTTCTAAAGATTATTTTTAAAGGGAAGTTAGATAAACCTTTGCATTTCAAAAGTAAAATGAGCTTTTTCGGACGTAAAACTCATGACATTAAAAAAACTATAAATTTCTTGGAAGCAATTAAAAGGTTGATGAAAAGAATAAAATGATTTAATGATATTATAATACAATGTTTACCCTTTCGTTTAAAATTCAAATGCTGTATTTCAGAAAAGCTTTATAAAATTTAGTTCTTTTTTCTCAGTTTCACAACGCACAAAATATTTTCATCATTTCTAAAATAGTGTTCGAGAAATTCGCCTTGTTGTCTCAGTTTGTATTACGAGAACTGATTAAGTGCTGATAATTCTAGAAATTAATTTTCAAATGACAAACCTGCCCACAAACCGTAGGTTGCAAAATTTTATCTTGGTAATGTAATTAATACATTAATATTTTTAATAAAATAAAGTTTTACATGTTTCAAAATATTGTGTCGTTGGAAAAGTCATGACACATTTTTGCAAGCGATAGAGCTAGTTCCTGTTTTTAAGCACTAGAGGTAGAATGCATCTGTGTTATTACTATATCACTGGACAGCAAACACTTTTATCTGCATTCTGAAAAATAAATCGAGTGATTTGGTTACGTTTATTAGATCTTATAACACGTTGAAAATGAAAGACAAAGCTGTGCATTTTCTCCATATTTTTCTCTTTTACTTCCGTAAAGACAAGAGTGTACGTCAAGCTTGTGAAAATTTGCGTAAAGTTTACAGTGACAATGCTCTACAAAAACTTAAGTGCTAACAGTGGTTCAGGAAATTCGGTGCAGGTAAAATTTCAATCTCAATTAAGATCTATGGTCAGGCAAGCCCATGGATCTTGATGCCGACCAAATCAAGGTAATGATAGAGTCAAACCCACGTTACACGACACGAGATATTGCAAAAAAAATTGAACATCCACCATTCAGGCGATCACGACCACCTGAAGAAGCTGGGATATGTAAGCAAGCTTCACATTTACATTTTCATGAACTCACAAATGTTCAGTTGATGCCGGAAATTAACATCTGAGATAGGTTCCTTAAACGTGAGAAAAACGATTCTTTTTTAAAACGACTGATAGCTGGGGATTGTTTAAATAATGTGGTGAGCAAACGCTCGTGGTCCCGACGTGATAATTCCCCTCTAACTCTTCAAAGCAGACATTCATCAGAGGAAGGTTATGCTGTTAGTGTTATGGGATTTTAGAGGTGTCATGTGTTTAGAGCTCCTACTAAGGAACCAAGCAATCATTTCGGATGTTACTTTCGGCAGTTGGACAGTTTAAACAAATCTATCAAATAGACACGTTCAGAGCTCATTCATCGTAAAGGAGTTGTGTTCCACCATGATAACGCGTGACCACATACAAGTTTGATCAGCAGTGAGAAATTATTGGACATCGAAGGGAAGGTGTTGCGACAATCACCATACTCACCAGACCTTGCGGAGTCAGACTTCCATTTATTTCGATCTGTTCAAAACTCGTTGTGGGATATAACGTTCAAATGAGATGAGGCTGTAAATCAGCACTTTGTTCAGTTTTTTGCCGATTACGACAGGTCATTCTATGAAGGAAGAAGTATGCAGCCCCGAGGAAGATGGAAAAAAGTTATGGAACAAAATGGGGAATATATCATTGATTGATATTTGTTCCTTATATAAATAAATTAGCCTTGAAAAAAATAGAAAAATAGCGTCATGACTATTCCGACATCCCAATGAAACACTGGTTATTATAAAATTAAACCAATTTTTCCAGTTTAAACAAAAGATGTGGAAAGAAAAATCTTCATTTGAAATGTATTTTAATGAATGGAGATAGTAATTACTTTTAGTTTTCACAAGAACCAGAAATAGTTTCTCCAAGAAATTTATATTTAGTTTAAAATATCATATGTCTGTAAGAAGAAGAGAAGATTTTCTAATTTCTATACATTTCCACGAATTTCTTTTACAGTCAACCCTCCACATTCACAAGTTTAACATTCGGTAATGTAATTTTTTGAAAGTGGCTATTAATTATAAAAGTGAAAATATTGTAAGGGTTTTTAGTGGTTCAAAAGTTTCAAAGCTTGAACAAAACAAAACCGTACAGTAGTTGTGATTTACATATTTTTTTAATAGAAGGGGCTCAGTCACAAATATTTGAATGATTGTAATTTAATGCATTTTGTTGGGGGGGGGGGTTCATCGAATGTATATTCATATAAAATTCGCTGTAGATATTAAAACTACTTGAACAGTTTGCAATTATCTAAAAATATAAATTTAGTGAAAAATTAAGGCGTTCTTTACTTTAGATATATCAAATGATCGAATATCACTATTGACTTTAATACATATATTATGTTTGATAAACATTTAAGTTCATATTCTATAGAAAATTTTATTTACAAATTTCCCACCCAATTTAGGAGGATCTAGACAGCTCTACATAAATTATATTGCATCACGCAAAGTCATTGCTTCGTATATTTTATTATATACTTTCTTTTTTCATACACTTCATTAATTAATTTTTCCTAGTTTATATAGTACATCACATATTAAGAGTATTTTATGTTTTTATAACCTCTGTCTTTCTGTTTGAGTGTTGGGCATTTTATGGACACTTTAATTTTCAATTAAAAAATATTTTGAGGGAACGTTTGAAAGGGTTTGTTTTTGAAAAGAATACTTCCTCCTCACATGACTGGCTACCGTAGTTTGTAGAATATCCACCTTGAAGATATGTGGACCTGACTGAAATAGCAATCACAGGAGAAATTCTACACATTGGCCTCTCAGTGTTGGAAAGGATGAGTTTGAAAAACAGTCCACATTGAATCCGCAACGGAGGAATTAAGCTTGTGATTTAATTAATTCTTCTTTAAGGTCAGTGAACGTCTCGGTTGGGCAGCAAATTCCTTCGTGGTCGACTTACTAAGTAAGTGTTTGATCCATTATTTTTGTGGGAAAAAAATACATGATTAAATGAAAAATAATAAATGATCATGTACAAACCAACATCCTTTGCTAATTTAACACTAGAAAGACGGCTGCCGTCATTTTGACGGTCTCGAACATATTATTGAGCGTTATGTCTGTATTTATGTCCTCAGGCTTCTGAAATTTTATGACTATTTTCTAATTTTACGCGAAATATGCACACTCATTTACAAAATTATATTCGATAGCAAAGAGAGGAGAAAATGTACTGTATACCTACTAAGACTGAAAGTCGTCGATTGGACGGCAATATAGAAAACAGGCAGAAATCTTTAAAATGTACAAGAAAAATGTTAGTTACTTTTCGTCTCTTTCCCTGTTTGCAAATAACAGAAATATTGGCTTTTCGGAAATATTGGTATCGAAAAATAAGGACTACAGAGACAATGCATATATTTTTTAATGATAAACCACACCAAGCTGACAGTTCGGAATACATACATAAAAATATATTTAAATATATACTAATTTATTAGATAGTTGTATGAAATAGTTCAAAATTTAAGGTATTTAACCATTTAAAAAAACATTAAACATTTTGTATCCTTGATTTTATTTCCAACCGTCAAAATGACAGTGGTAAGTCTTTTTAGTAAGAAAAAATTTCAGTGTTTCTAGTGTTAAACAATAAGCGGGATACATGCATAAGGGAAGTCATCGAAAGGAATGCTTATTTCTTCACATTATTGGTGAAGAGGAGTCGGTAAATCAAACAGGCCTCAAACGATCACACCGGTTAAGACTGTTGTTTGTAATTTAGTAGAGAAAGAGTAAACTATTTTAATTTGTGTGTATATTTAAAACATTCAATATAAGGCATAGCACTGGAGTACTAAATGCTAATAGAGCAAGAAAATTGGAAAACTTCCCAGATAAAGTAGCAGTAAAAACAGTTGGCTAATTTCGAAATGAAAGATGACTTCCCTTATTAGGAGCCCAGTAACCATTTGCCATTTGCTAGTAAAGGGATTAAAAATGTCCCGAAGAGAAAGGAACCAAAAGCGGAATAAAAAATATTAACTATTATTATTATTTTTATTATTAGTTGTAGTAAATTATTTATTCATCAGAAATGTGGTCACATAGTATTCTTAGCAGAGGTAATCAAAAGTAAATTTTGGATTATTTTTTGTGGTAAATCAAGCTTATGCTGTCCTTAAATGGGATCTTTAGTTAACACTAGAACTACGACAGGGGTCATTTTGAACATTAATGAAAGTCTTCCGCTTGTATACGTTTTATTTTTTTTCACAGAAAGTTGCAATTTTACGACTTTTTCTAAAGTATTATAAATACACTCATGGATAAAAAAATTAGCGCACCAAGAAATAATTGCGGGATCGTAACGAAACTTGCAATGAAGGTACATGTCGGAGAGATATGCAAATGATTAGAAATGCAGCGTGATTGCGCATTACGTATAGCCGGTAAAGGGCGTTGAACATCGTACTCTGTGGAGTATAAAACATGTAACCAAAGCTTGTTTGAGTGTGCTGAATCATTTGCAAAGGAAGAGCTGAGGTAGACATGCCATGACGCCGTGTTCGAAGACAATATAAGCAGTTGTCGCAGTTTGAGAGGGGGAGAATCGTCGAGATAATGGAAGCTGGGTGGTCAGCTAGGCGAGTAGCTCATCAATTAGGCCGCTCTGATTGTGTTGTGAGGAGGTGTTGGGACCAGTGGACCCGAGAGATGTCATGTACACGAAGACCAGGCTCAGGACGCCCTCGACAGACCTGTCGTCGAGAAGACCGCCACATCGTAAGAAATGCACGCGTACAGCCAACTGCTTCATCGGCCGCCATCCAGGCACAGGTAGCACCGTCACTAGGGGCCTCTGTGTCTTCTCGAACCATACGAAGGCGCCTGGCTGAAGGACAGTTGGTATCGCGGCGCCCATTACGTGTGCTGCTCTTGACGCCCACCCATCGACGCCTCCGTTTGGAGTATTGCCGCGCACGAGGAAACTGGACTGCAGCGGAATGGAACCAGGTCGTCTGTAGCGACGAATCCAGATTCAATCTCGGCAGTGATGACAATCGGGTTCGTATGTGGAGAGCCCGTCGTGAACGCTTCAATCCTGCCTTTGCTGTACAGCGACACATCGCTCCCACAGCTGGTGTGATGGTATGGGGTGCCATTGCCTACAATACACGGTCAAACCTAGTATTGTTCCGTGGCACCATGACAGCCCAGCGGTAAGTTCATGAAATCCTGCAACCACATGTGTTGCCACTCATGCAACGGCTCCCAGAAGCCATTTTTCAACAAGACAATGCTCGGCCTTATACGGCAAGGGTGTCACAAGACTGTCTCCGCACTGTTACTACCCTTCCTTGGCCTGCCCGATCCCCAGATTTGTCTCCAATCGAGCATATCTGGGATCATTTGGGACGACGAGTTGGGCATCCCACGAGTTTGAACGAACTAGAGGCAAGGTTACAGCAAATATGGAACGAAATGTCTCAAGACATCATACAGAACTTGTATGACTCAATGCCCGATCGTATCGCATCGTGCATTCGCGCTAGAGGGGGTCCAACGGAGTATTAACTCCTCCGTTCTTTTTCCTTTTTCTCTGAAATAAATTATCCTTTTTCTTTGATTTTCTTATCATTTACTTATATCAAAGTAGTCATTACGTATGTAAAATTTCGTTTCATTTTGACGACTCCTTCTTGGTGCGCTAATCTTTTTGTCCATGAGTGTATTATACCTGCAAATTTTTTTTAGTTTCATCTATTGGTTTATTTATAGTAAATGCTTATACCTAGAACTAAGCTAGGAGTCAAATTGACTCCTAACAATGGATAATTCCTTGAACTCGGCTTTGTTTCTGACTCGTTCAAATTATATAAAGGTAACAAAACTTCTGTGAACTGTTTGAAATGTAACTTAACTATATGTGGATATTGTACTAGAGAAAAGGAGCGCTTTAACTACTGCGCAAATTGCTGTAAGAAGGATTGTATCTGCAAATACTAATATAATTAATAAATTAACATTCTATAATTTCATATTTAATTTTTCGTCTTCAAATAAATAAAAAAATATACTTTTCATTAATTAAATTACTTTCTATGATGTTATACTTTATTTTTGCAAGTCTTTAATTTAAAAAATACTTTTATAAATGTATATACATAAAAACGTCTCAATAAACTTTATGTGCATTTAAGAAAATTGATTCCAAATTCATGTCTTGCATACTATATTCTTGAAAAAAACCTTTCAAAGTGATACACATGTAGAAAAAGAAGATTACTTTGTTATATTTATACATATGATTTGAAATAATATGGTTATAGAGGCCTTTCTTGCTAGTGTCAAAATTACCCCACTCCGTAGTTCTAGGTATATCCGAAATACGCAGTTCTAGTGTTAACACGTTTGTTTTTTCGATTTTTTTCGTAACTTCAAATTACATCCCATTCTCAAATTACGAATTACCTTACATGTATTCAAGCATTTAATTTATTTATCGTCAAATAAACCTCCATTTCTAGTCGCTATTCAACTGTTTATGAATTATTCGCAGTCTATGACTTACACAATCAGTTATACTTTGACTCTCTGGCAAAAATTAAAAATTGATTCGAAAACTATCAAGCAACAACATACATTCATCTTTCGAAATAAAGAAATTTTGAAAATGAGGGCATCATAAATTTATTAAGACAGATAAATTTACTAACTTCCAAAATTTCCTGAAATTGCAATTTTAGAAGGGAATTATTTAAAAGAATATTCTCAGTTTTGAACTAATACTTCTTTTTTTTCTAATACAATATGCATCACCTTAGTTCAGTATCTTAAGAAAAAAACCGACTATAGGGATTATTTTAAAGTCCCTACTAAAAAAATTTAAGGCAAAATATTTATTTTTTGAGTACTTTAACACAGTTTTTTTTTCTAACTTACACTCTCTCAAGTTTCGAAAAAACAAACGGTAAAGCTTTGATAATAAATACACGAAAATCATCCGGAAAAATTGAATGTAGAAAACATAAACATCTTAAGCAGTAAAATAAATGGCATTCATATTTCTTTATATTTCTTTTAAAGAATAATTCATATTATTTTTCTTCTTTTTTTTCTGAACAAGCTTTACAGATTTTTCCGCAACTTTTGCGATGAAACCGTAACGTATGAATGTTTTTAGATTTTTTTTCATAAACTACATAGCTAAGGCAAAAGTATTTCGAAAGCAATTTTCCATTCTTTTTTAATCTTTAAGGGGAATTATTTCCTCTTTTCTAGATATCCATCATATATTTCGAATCTTTTACGCAAACTTTAGAGGAAGAGTTTTTTTTTTTCGCTTCAAAGCATTTCCGATCTAGAAAAAGGTGTTTAACAAATGATAATATAATTCCAGAAACGTGAAAATTTAAATAAATAATTGTAAATAAAGAAGCAATGTATATGTTTCCTTTTCATAATTCATAATTAAAAAAATTCTGTACAAACATCTAAAAACTGTTGTTTTAGCTGTATTTCAAAAAAAGTCTTTTTCAAGTATTAAATGTTTTAGTAGAAAATAATGCAACAAAATTTATACTAAGCAATTCATTTAATTCTTCATCTGTTTAAAAAGAATAGAATCGTGAATCTTTATATCAAAATCTATTTCCTTTCATATAATGCAATTTTCATTTACTTCAATGGGAATAATCAGTTCATTTTATTTTGATAAATATCACACGAAATAAGATATATTTTTGCATTGTTTACACCTCATTCGGAAGTATAGTTAATTGTATGTTGGTATCTTTCTCATGATATGTTATATATAGGGATACGTAATTTTCGTATTTACGAAATAGATGCAAATAAATGCGAAATTTGCGTATATGAGCGAATAAATGCAAAAATTATTTTTTTTTAACTTTTTTTCGCTGAAGATTCGGTGATAAACAGCTTTTAAAGCGAAATTAGATAATAATAGTAATAATTTATTAACACAACTGCTTATCTAAGACTATGTATGGTCTTTAACTGGGAGATCTCACGAAATTTGCCTATTTCTTATTGCTAAAGACTTAAGGAACGGGGAGACTGCTACAATGTTAGCTTTAAACTAAGGATTTTGATACTTACCTAATTAAGGAAGAAAAATTGTGATTTTTTTTAATAAATTCGAAATTTTTTAATCCATATATATGTATATATATATAAAAAAAATTTGCGAATAAATTCGAAATTTTATATATTGTAATATTTTTTTTGCGAAATTTCGTATTTATCATGCGAAATTTGCGTAACCTCAGTTATATAATATTCTCATAATAATCATCATATTATGTTATATTACTTTAATGTGTCCATATTAAGCTAATTGTCGATTGTTATTTCATGACAAATGCTAACCGCTTTATTTCGTTTACACGACGTATATATATTACTAAATTTCGCTTATTAAGGGTGTCGTTGGCAATGGATGATAATAGTTGGAAATGGTCGTTGACAATGATTGGAAATATATTTTGGACGTCAAACATTTCGTGGTCGAAAGAGAATCTTTCAAATCAGAAAACTTAAATTTGTTTAACACTAGGTACATCTTATTTATGGAAGGTACTAGTTTCATTTATTTTTGTGTAAGAAAAAATGAGTATTACGTTATTAGAAAGTGTAATTTTCCTATTATTTTGGGGGTGTTTGTTCAAAAATTAAAACTAAATAAACGCATTTTTGCACAACATTTGGTTTTACGCTTAGACCTTTAAAAGTCTTTTTCAAGTATTAATTGTTTTAGCAGAAACTAATGCAATAAAATGTATACTAAGTGTTGTGAAAACACCAGCGTAAAACTGGTTCGGAAGCATTGAACTTGAAACTAGATGGAACAGGTTTTATTTCACTCCTGATCGCCCAATCGGACATTCTCCAGATCTTCCTACAAAGTTTTAAACAGAACGTTGGCAACAGGAAATGTGTGAAAATTTTTCCGGCTGAAGGACATTATGAAAAGTCAGTCCTCGAATGTTCTCGGCGAAGGTGTCCGTCTGTGTTCTTTGAGAGAGGGTTGTCTGAAGCACGTGGTTGCGCGAGTGGCACAAGGGAGACTCAACTGGTCTAAGAAGGATTTACACAAATACGGAATTGACCGATGTTTCTTCGTTCTTTAGCTGAGAATTGTATTTTCCAAGAGCATATAATTTTCGTGAGGACCATTGTGCTGTATAAGTGACCATAACATCCGTGCTATAAATTGTGATGCACCACGTGCAAATAATTTTCATTAGCACATAATCTTCGTGCTAACAATTGTGCTGTATAAGTGACCTTAACAATCGTGCTATAAATTGTGATGCACCACATGCAAATATTTTTTTATGCTCTCCTAACTTGTCTTAAATAAAGTGTGGTAAGTGAATTCCAGTTTTATTATTTTATTCTTTGCAATGTGCTGATCTTTTATAATCACGGCCACAACTATATATCCTTTACACTAAGCAATTCATTTTATTCTTCCTCTGTTTTAAAAGAACAGAATCGTGAATCTTTAAATCTAAATATATTTTCTTTCATACAATCTTCATTTATCCTACAATTTTCATTTATGTTTTATTCATAGCTATCTCTATACTTTATTCATAGATATATATTTAGGCGTTAACAGAAAAAAATATAAACGTTTATAATACAGTATTGTTAAAAAAACTCACTTCAAATTTAGAGATTTAAGAAACTATTTTTTTCTAATGTTCCTTGGCCGGATTCGTATTCCAGACCTGATCCATAGAGGCTACCATGTGTGGCTACGGTTTATATAATGGCACCACAAGGGTTGGACTATTCACAAGGATCGGACTCCATCTTTTCTTTCATACAATCTTCATTTATCCTACAATTTTCATTTATGTTTTATCCATAGCTATCTCTATACTTTATTCATAGATATATATTTAGGCGTTAAAAGAAAAAATATATAAACGTTTATAATACAAATTGACTTGGCTAAATTGAGTATTAGAGTCCGATTTAGCCAAGTGCCACCTCAGTTTTGACCGAGCATCCTAAGGGATGATATCTGGGTGGATAGTACCCTCTCCCACCCTCCCTAACCTCATAAAGAGACATTCCGATGTAGGGATTCAACGTGTCCATATCCGGTGAAGGATGCAATTAATGGCACCTGTCGGAATTCGACCCGAACATCATCAGCACCTAAACTCGACGAAATAATGAGCCAAGGAAAACATTTCACTACTTATATCTTGAAATACCATATGCATATTTATACTGTTCTGAAAGAACGATTTAAAATATGGTGGAAAATAGAGTTTCGAGACACGAAGCACAAGTTAGTAGAAACACGTGTTTACTAAATAATATATGTTACACTACGTGTAGATTTAGGTTATTTTGATGATTGAGACATTTACTGGAACTAAACTCGGAATAAAATGTACCTCTCTTCATGTATACACAAATCAGTAATTTAAAAATTCTCTGATGAGATAATAAGGAATGTAAATATACTGTTGAGAGGTATAGTGTAAGTTACTCATTGCGTATTTTTAACATGTCAATTCAAACATTTTCCACCTCGAAAAATTCAAAATTCCTGAACATAAATGCTAGCTTCATCTGCGATTCTGCTGAGATAAGATAGGGATTACATACTCTAAAATAAAATTTGCACTATCATTTAACCTACATCCTGTCTTTATCCTGTCTTTGTCCTGGCTTCCATTTATTTTGACATAAATAACCAGGCACATTTCCCTAAAGAGTGGATACATACAACTCAATTATCATAATAAGTCATTTCTCCTTCATTTACAAAAAATAATGGAAAGTTCTGATTATTGTTTTAGACTTTACAATAACAAAATGGAAAATAGCAGATATGTTTCAAAAACGATAATACACAATCCAAATTATTTTTTTCAAATTTCAGCTGAAATTAACGATTATTTGTGCATCCTTTATCATGTAATATGTTGGACGTCAACCTTGATGTCAAATTTAGAACAATTTAACATTAATAGTTATTTTTTTATTATTGAAAGAGTGTTTACTTTATGTCTATGAAAAAAATAAAACAACTCCATCAGTAGTTTTGGAGATTTTAAATGTCCACTTATAGCTGTTAGATTTTCTCCAAGCACATCTGGGGAGCACCATACAGTCTCCACCCTTTCTGACCTCATAGAACGACTGACTGACACACACATATATATATATATATATATATATATATATATATATATATATATATATATATATATATATATATATATATATATATATATGTATATATATATATATATATATATAAATATATATATATGTATATATATATATATATATATATATATATATATATATATATATATATATATATATATATATATATATATATAACGACGTACCCAGTAGGAATTATCCGAGAGGGACGAAAATCGGTAGATGTGATGCACATGTTCAAAAACAAATGATTACAAATGATTACAATTTGATAAAAATTGGACGATTTATTGAAGAGAAAGAAATTCACAAAATGAAAAAGTCAATAACGCGTTGGGCTACCTCTGGTCCTTATGCAAGCAGTCAATCGGCTTGGCATTGGTTGATAGAGGAGTCGGATGTCTTCCTCAGGGAAATCGTGCCAAATTCTGACCTAAGAGCGCGTCAAACTCCCGAGCTGATTGGAGGGCACTGATCATGCTCAAAACGGTCTGAACGGGGGAGAGATCCGAAGATCTTGCTGGCCCAGGAAGCTTTGGGTAAGCACGAAGACAAGCCGTAGAAACTCTCACCGCGTTTATCTGCGTATATTTTTCGCGCACATGCATGCGAGGCATAGTTGTTGTCTACCTGAGTACAAGGAATGAAATTCGCAAAGAATTAATGACCTGGAATCGAAATTTCTCTTCTTTAATATCCTGCCGGTTGTGCAGCTAAGATGCGCTGAAACGTCACGGGTTCATTCATTGGGGGTCAACTTTAAAATTTTGCATTTTCTGTCGATACCTATATACATATCAATTTGTGTCCAAATTTCACTACCCCTTCTTCGTGCGTAGTTTTTTTTGTCTAAGAGTGTATATATATATATATATATATATATTGATTGATTGAACTAAATAGGTTCGAATACTCTTAGAATGATTCTCGGTAATACCATGAGAGTAGTGAAAGTGTGTAAAAGATGGCTGAACTTAAAATATAAGTAAATAGACAAAATACTAATTGTTATTTTATCTATGAAATATTTACTATATGTATCATTCTTTAAATTTAACTTGAAAATCCATGTTTTCCGCACAATAGGATAAAATAATTCAGACTGTGGTAAAACTTTCTCAAAACAGGAGGAACAATATTTTACATATAAAAGGAAATGTAAAAGATATAATCACTTTACATGTATAAAAAGTAAAAGAATCTAATCTTATTTATTGTTCTTGTATTCTATGTAAATAAATACAAATCAGATTTATAAAAAGGGCAACGAAAATATAGAAATATGTTTTAAATATAAAATGAATGGTCGTTTTCATCGATAAATAATTGCACGCAACTAAATGTAGTGTAGGATTTGAAAGCAGACACATCTGAAACCCTCTAAATTTGATTCTAAAACCTAGACGCAAACTTTACCCTATCATATATTAAATACGTGCTTTGTGCGTACACTTCAGTGCTATGCATCGCTAAACTCTTTTATCTGTGAAATGCAAGTTAAGGTTGTTGAAAGAAAGATGACCATATATCAGAGTATACAATTGATAATTAATCCCATAAATATTATCCCAGTGCATGAAAATGCTAATTATTAGGATATCATATCCTAGCATTTCAAGAATATTTTTACATCACATATTTTGAAAATATATTCAAAGGATGAGATTGATACCCCGAATCATGAGATGGATTGATTATTAATCGTCTTATAGATATAACTAGTGTCGGAATATTAATCAAATATATCGTAGAACGGTCATATATTTATATGTTGTACTGTTTTGAATCCTGCAATCCGTTATATTAGGGAATGTAAGGCCTACAGTTATTTTTATAAACTAAACGAACTCAAGGCGCATTCGCCAATATAAGAGAACAGATGCGGCGTACAGAAAAGATGCAGAACAAGCAGCGTTTCCCAACCAGTGTTCCCCGGAACCCTAGGTTTCCACTAAGCATTGTTAAGGATTCCGCATAAAATAGGGAAATCGCACGTACGTCAGGGAAGGGAAAACAATTTTTCCGTATTCGGTATGCCAGGGGATGGCCGAATGGCTAGGGCGCAGGGATTCGGTTCAGATCCTGTGGGTTCGAGTCCCATTGTTGGCGTGGATGTTTGTAGCCATTCGGAATCGGTTTGGTTTGGATCGCTACGGTCAACTTTTGCTACACGAGGGCTAATTAGATCGGGACCTACAGTTTAAAGCCGATTCCGAACAGCTACAAACATCCATACCAACAGCGGGATCCGAACCCACAGGATATGTACAGAATGCCAGCACCGTAGCCATTCGGTCATCCCCTGGCCCGTTCGGAATCGGCTTTAAACTGTAGGCGCCGGTCTAATTAGCCATCGTGTAGCAAATAAATTGACCGTAGTGCTCCAAACCAAACCAAACCAAACCGGATTCGGTACTGCACAAAGGTAACTTCGGTGGGTGAAGCGGGTGCGACTTGCATTAGTGATGCAAGAAGTGAAAGATCATGTGGTTGTTCATGTTAGGAATATTTACCCGGTTTATTTTATCTCATCGCCTCATACAAACGTGCTAACACTAGAGTCTAGTGTAATACTACTGAATCTCATGGCAATTTTTGAAAATGTTAATTAATATATTCTATTAACATATTTTATTTTGGTGCTTGATACTTATACTTTTCAATAAATAAATAAAATCCTCTATAGAATAAGTATTTACAGAATTTAAATTTGACATGTTTCCGATCTAAATTTAGCTTTAACTTGATATTTTAAAATTGAAAAAGAAAAAACTGAAATTCTAACAGGGGTGCCCCGAGTTTCTGATCTCATTCCCAAAGGTGCCGCAGACGTTAAAAGGTTGGGAAACGTTGGATTACGGGATACAATAGACGATATAAAGAATTGGTCAGTTAGCCGTTGGTTTGGGACACTTTCTGGGAGAGCGAAATTTTTTCTCTAAAGGAAATTTTGTTATCCGTATATATACTCAAGTGGCAGAATAATTAGGATAGGTGATGCATTTCGGAAGATGTAGTAATACTTAACTTCTCGCATATGCTTTCGCCCGCAAGCAGCTTATATAGAGGGACAGACATTTGTGGACTCTATGAAAACTGATTGGCTCTTCGGAAATATTGGTGTTGAAAAATAAGGACTGCACAAACCATGCATATATTTTTATGGATAAACCATACCAGGTTGTCAGCTTGGCACAACTGTATAAAAATATATGTAAATATATACTAATTTATTGTATATTGGTATGAAATAGTTCAAAATTTAAAGTATTTAACCATTTAAAAAACATTAACTATTTTAAATTCTTGATTGTAGTTTTAACCGTCAAAATGACAGCGTTCAGTCATTTTATTAGGGAAAAAATTCCCGTCTTTCTAGTGTCGAAATGTGTTCTTTAATGTGGCAACAGCTGACAGTGAAATTATGAAATAATACTAAGTTATTCGTATTGGCAAATGCTGTTATGTATAAAAGATGTAATACTTGGTCTCTAATTGAATATTTTAGTTCCTAATGGAAAATTTTCTTTGAAGACCAGCCATATGCTTCAGGTTTATTATGAATATTAAATAAAGAATATTTGGATTGAAATACTTAATAACGCTATTTTATATTTAAAAAAAAGTTGATTTTCTAATTTTCCGAAAACATGAAAAAATGACATGTCAACATTTGCCATTATGCCACAGATATGTAAGTTGCTTGTCGTGAAATAAAACTGAAACAAATTTTATCTGTTGTTTGATCATATCTTGAAATTATTCCTCAGGCTTTCAGGCTACACTTCAACTTAAATTATAAAATTTATCCCTCGTGGCTCGGCACTCTACAACAGAAAAATGTTTAACTTGTATGCATTAAATACTTCACTTACACTTTTGTCTGATAACCTGGAAATCATTCTCCCTATCAAATTTTTATATTATTTACAGTTCTATTAACTTTTTGCATCTTTTTTTAAATGTTTTAAATTCAGCAGCAAAGAGCGCTAAAGACTTATTCTCCTTGTAGGATGAAGTGTTCTGGAACACAATATCATATCCCTTATATATATTTAATTTTAATCTATTATGACTCACTATTCTCTAAATTTAAGTCAGTTATTAATGAATTAACATCAGTAAATATTGCTTTAAACATAAATCAAAATAGTCAAGCATTATCTTGCTCTGATATATCAATGAATATTTAATATATTTTAAATAGAAACATGGATATTTACTAAATTTGTTCCAGAATATAGTCTCCATACTATAGAGTTATTTGAAATAATATAATATAATTTATATAAAATATTATAATATGATATTATATAATACAATTTAATAGAAACTCTTGCATTACAGGTTTCGTAATACAAATTGAACCATAAATTGTGTGTTAATAATCTCTCACTACGTTAAATCATTGTAAAATTCCATAAAAACTATTTCTTGAAAATATGACTTTAAATGATAGTAATTTGGAAAATATTGCCCCAGATTATTAGCAATAGTTGCGGAAGAGAATGTCTTTAAAAAGAAGACTGCCGAATTTTGCTATTTTTTAAAAGTGCTCATTGATTATTAATTACATTTGGAAAGAAAAATGAGCGAAAGACTGGAAGAGCAACAGACGGGAAAAAAAATTCCGTTATGATATGAGTACTCTCACATCATGCATTAAAACCATTAATATAAACACTATTAACCTGGGAAATGAAACATCCATATGGTTAATTAAATTTATTAGCCTAATTTTTTTAAAAAACCTATTAATAATTCATATGGTAAAATTATGTTCATTAATGCAGCTGTTACTCTTATGTGCGTAGTTCCATAATTTTTTTTCTTGCCTGATATATACACTACTGGACAAAAATATTGCAAGTTTGAGAAAGCTTACATTTTTTCAAAAATAAGCCCCAAAAAATAATATTTTTTTAATGCAACTGATATTTCTTAATGTCAATATGTTAAATTAGTTTAAAGACAAGATATAATTAAGTTATTGAACAAAAATAATTATTTAATTTTATAATTTTAAAATAATTATTTAATTTTATAATAGCATACAAAAAATGTACAGGTTATCAGAAATCGGCTCCCATTTTGGTTCCCTGGATGAAATGAAATAAATAAACAATTTCAAGCTCTTCTGAGCAGAAAAGAAAATAAATGAGTGCAAATGAACCGAAAAGCCTTTTATATGTTGTTGGGTCACCTCTGGCTTTCATCACAACAGCCACTCTTTTAGGCATGGAATCCTCAAGATTTTGCAACACTTCTTTTGGTATTTCATGGTGCCAAATTTTAATTATTGTTTCATGAATCTCTCGTTTCGTTCTGGGAGGATTTTGAGATATTTCCCTTCCAATTATACTCCTTAAATTCTCAACAGAATTTCAATCTGGCGAGTTTCCTGGCCATGGAAGAACATTAATACCATGTTTTGTAAATTCAGCCTTAACTTAAAATAAGGAATGTATCAATTTAGAGTTCAGAATTGAACCATAATGAAATTTAGTTTAATTTGAAAGTTTTTCTTACCTTTTTCCATGTATTGCAGGGTGCTAGGTCTTGTTGAAATATCCATTTCTGCCTTGGGAACATGTCATGAGCACTAGGAATCAATCGATCCTTCTGCACACTAATATACTAGTCACTATTCAAAGTCCTCTGTGCAAAATGGAGTCGTCCATTTGACTTATATGACATGGATCCCCACACCATTTGGCTTTCTGGGTATTTTGCTGTACGGACAAGGCAGTCTGGACTCATACAAAACCTATTGTTGCAAAACCTTGAGGATTCCATGCATAAAAGAGGGGGTGTTGTGATCAAAGCCAGAGGCGACCCAACAACATATTGAATGCTTTTCGGTTCAATTGCACTCATTTATTATCTCTCTCTCTCTCTCTCTATATATATATATATATATATATATATATGTGTGTGTGTGTGTGTGTGTGTGTGTGTGTGTGTGTGTTTGTTTATATATACCAGGAGTCCCAGTTAAACGTTTCAGAACTTCTACGGGGGATAGGGTACATCTTGACGACTCGAAATCATATAGCAATGTGGGATCGGGAATGTTTTCCTGAAGCGGTGATGTACACAGAAAACCATAAAGAAAGAGACCGTAAGTGGATAATCGTTTTAATAATGAATGTACAAAACCAAAAGATACATGGGTTAAAGTAAGTGTTCGAAGTTTTTTGCACCGTCTGCAATGCAGACCTCACATCTCCGGCGAAAGGAATTCAGAACATTCTGGAATAATCCAGGCTCATCTAGAATTTTTCCGGCAGCTACTGAGATTCTAGCAATCAGCTCCTCACCATTATCAATGGGGTGTCATAAACCTGTGTTTTCATATGCCTCCATAAATAAAAATTCGTATATATATATATATATATATATATATATATATATACGAATGTGTATAATTATTTCACATATTTATAGAGGAAACAGTCAATTGACCTCCTTATTAGAGACAGAGGGAAACCAGAGCTCACACTATACGACTCTTTTAAGTATAAAATTTAGTATTTAAGAAATTATATGTTTCTAAAGAAATGAATCGTGGATAGGATTTCAAGTAAAGGCTGGATACTTGTACGAATTATACAGGTACCTTAGTTTTTTACTGTAAAATGAAGTTCCTCGCGGAATAAATTAGGCATTTAAAATTAAAATTTTCAATAAATTTTCATTTTGGATTTCCAACGTAAAAATCCGGAAATATAGACCTGATGGTAAAATTGCTTTTTCAGGTAATTTAGCATAATATTTAATGCACATCTTAATTCCTGATCGAAACTCATCTTTTCTTTATCCACAATCAAACTCCAACCTTCCATGTTAGAATATTAAAAATAATACGGAATATCTTACCAGTGCCTGAGAAAAGAAACATAAAACGATAGTCAAGTAATGACGACCGCATTCGTTACTATGCTTTGATATGTACTTTTAAAAATTAAATTTATTAAATATTTACATTTATTGTTTACTAAGAAATCAGAAATATGTATTTAGTAATGAAAGCCCGCAATAAAGTATTAATAAAGTTCATCCAAAAACGAAGAAGCAAAGTTACGTTTAGGTTCTGCATACGCCCTCACAAAATAAATTTTACCGAAATTACGAAAGAAATACGAATTATCCTCAAGAAATAAAATGCTTAATGAAAAATTTAATATTTAACGAAATTGGATTTATGCATTACTTTAAACTTATGATTCCAGAATTTTCGAGTGTTGCCGTTTTCTGGTTAATGAACAACGGTTTCTCACATTTATTCGAAAAATTAATTCCATTTCTTGAGCGTATTAAAGACGGTTTAGGTGAAACATTCATTACTAAGAGAATGTTTTAAACACTTTGAAATATAAAAAGAAACCCTCCTTTATGGATTTTTAGAAAATTAAATGAAGAAAACAACACAAGTGACTACAATGTAAAAAAGTAGTAAATAATTCAAAACACTTTATTAATTTTCTTTAAAATTTTTAATATGATAAAAAATATGTCATTCTTCAAATACAATCAATACATTAATAGATTTCGTATAGTTATCTAAAGCAAAATTCTACAAAAAAAGAAATTTGTAAAATGTTTTCCAATCATTTGCTCTACTTCAAATTGTATTGAAAACATGTCTTCTTTGATATTTTGCAGTATATATATATATATATATATATATATATATATATATATATATATATATATATATATATATATATATATATATATATATATATATATATATATATATATATATATATATATATATATATATATATATAAGCCACATAACATCCCATGAATCGTATGCCTTTGCATTTCTACACGTCTACATGTTCAGATTCAGGAGTGAGTCGTGAGCCCCAAAATCTGCTAACCCTACAAATAATTGTCGCATGTGTTCCTCGCCCTCGCATTTCATGTTGAAAGGTGATATTGCTTCCGAGCCACCGTTCTTCAAGAATGAACGGATGTACTATTTAGGCATTCTAATAAACGACTCCGCCCGACTGCTTCCAAATTTAATTATACTCCTTTCAGGCTGAGTCTAGCTCCAGCCATGTAAATATGACCTAGTTTATCCTTTCAGGTTATAGTTTAAGGACGTGATGTATATATATATATATATATATATATATATATATATATATATACACTGTATATATATATATATATATATATATATATACAGTGATTAGTAGGATATAGTGGGACACTGTATATATATATATATATATATATATATATATATACATATACAAAAGTTAGAAATAATATATTAAATAACTGTACTCAATTAAAATACCATCAGGCGCTATGCTGCACTACATTAGTATTTCAAATATTTCTATCATTAATAAAAGTGTGAATCATAAAACTAGTGGAATGCTAATCCAGGGAAACTACATCCAAATCCTGAAACTGAAGTTTCGAATGGCTGGGGGGAGTTGTGACCCCCCTACTCCGGTTAAACTAGTTTTGTGCCGCGGCAACACTCCCGGAAGCCCGAAACCTCAGTGCGACCTAGACTTTCGTCAAATATTATTAAAAAGTAAATCAATAATCAAAACAACATTTAAAACATCAAATCTCATAAAACCCATTTAAACACATTGTGTAAATTTCAACTATTATATTCATGTAAAACTATAACCAACCTACTGTGTTTCTCACATACCTGTATATTGCTACAATGTAAGGATGTTCCTTATTCAAATATCTTTTATACTGTATCCCAATCTCAAATAATTAACATACCGTTACGGTTAAAGAAAACGGTGTTTATATTCGGTTTTACTGATATTTAAAAATTTTTTTATATTAGACATTAAAAAAGACTTAGGGAAACCTATTTCTAAAGCAAAATTTATAAATTGTTTAATTTTAAAATCCATATCTATATTATTAGTATTGAGACGTTTACATCTTGTTAAAAAATTAGTGATTACATTTCTTTTGATGTTTAGGTGTATGCATGTTGTCCATGACATAATACGATTTGGTTTAAAACTATAGTCATCTCGTTTATCATACATTTTTGTAATTATTGAGCCATTGCTTACTATAATACTTAAATCTAAAAAGTTCAAAAAACCTTCCTTATTGCACGAAGTTTCAATTAAATTTAAATTACTAGGGTAAAAACTAAAGTCCAATCCTGTGTTATTTACGAAGCATACCAAAATGTCATCAACATACCTAAAAAACTTAACTTCATTTAATAAACTTGTAC
Source organism: Dolomedes plantarius (assembly GCA_907164885.2). Classification (NCBI taxonomy): domain Eukaryota; kingdom Metazoa; phylum Arthropoda; class Arachnida; order Araneae; family Dolomedidae; genus Dolomedes; species Dolomedes plantarius. The sequence goes on from OU015492.1 coordinate 153,625,093, forward strand.
CTGTTTCGTAATAATGTAAATAGATATCTGCAAGAATTGAAGAGCATCCCCCTCCCATAGGGATCCCATGTATCTGCTTATATATATCTCTTCCATTGTGTAAATAAGTTTCTTTTAAAACAAGTTGTAGCAAAGATTTATATCGGTTATAAGTAATAAACTCTTGTATATCGTATCGTTCATATAGATTTAAAATGATATTATGTAAGTCATCTAAGTTAATTGAGTTAAATAAATCCGAAAAGTCATACCTAGAAATTCCCACAATATCCTCCATGTAACTAATACTTTTTACCACTTCATAACTATTATTAACAATATATGTGCCTTCTTTTTTAATTTTTATCATAACGTTTTTGAGTAATTGTAAAAGACGGTTATTTGCAATAGTAAGATAAGTGTTACAGCCTATTGTTACGGCTCTAAATTTTATAGGTACCTTATGAAACTTGGGGATTAGTACTATGTATGGAAATTTAATTTTATTAATGCCTATTTTGAAACCTATACGTAGATATAACGCGTTTATTTTATTCTTAATTTCGTCAGTGGTTATTTCTATATACTGATATACTGAATTATCTCTGTAAATATCAATTAATTTATTACAGTAAAAACGTTTACATAATAAAGCATAGTTGCTGGCCATTTTATCGACATAAGTTATAACATAACTATGCCTTAAATTAACGATACTGTTTTTTAAACTGTTTAAAGAAACACTAGGTTCGTGATGATTATATTTTTGTAAATATTTATTAATAGATAATTGAAATAACTTTTTAATGTTAAATACCCATTCTGCAAAAGTGGTTGTAGGGTGGCTATATTTTATTGCTAATTTATACACAAAAACATCTATATCTCTGTCAAAAGTATTTACTACTCCGAATCTGGATCCTTCTACACGATAACCAGTGCCCTTATACATTATGGACTTCAACTTCTCATCTTTTACTATTTCGATGTTACCAGTGATGACATGTCCATAATTTTCGTTGTAATAAGGGGATGACGTGCTGCAATCACAAGATTCTGGCATATGTTTATATATATTTTTAGATATTTCGTTATAATTAAAAATCTTTCTACCTATAGGTAGTGAATATTTGAAACACGGGCTAATATACAAATCTTTTATGGGTAATAAACTACTGCAAGAATTAAGGATTTTGGAAAAAGTTATCTTGTCTACAATACTATTGTTATATGTCACAACACAATATTCCTTATTCAATTTTTGGTATGTTACAAGATCAGACAAATTAAAACCAAGATAAATACTACGTGATTTAATGTTATCTATAAATGCATAAGGGGTAAGCGAGTCCTTTCCAAATCTGGTTAAAAAATCAGAACTATTACACAATTTCCAAAAATTACCCAGCCATTTGACTAAATGGTGGTGTAGTACGTAGCAATAGGTTTAATAGTCGGGCTGTAGTGATACTAGTAGCGCATTTTGGATGTGATTAGCAAAAGAGATGTTACCTTAAGGTAATTAAACAAGCAGTAATGCTTGTCTACGTTGATTAGTGTATTTATTATAGTGTTTCTTTAAAACCCCCTTTTAAAATTTATGGATATGTACAACTCTACGAATTTAGCGACTGGCAAAATTGCAGCTACAGCAGCAATTGCTCGGACGGCTGCTAATAGGGTATGCAGTCGTTCGTTAAACAGTTACCCTAAGCTTATTACAAGTTATTTCAAACCTACCAATTCAACGGGGAGAGGATACAAAAAAATTGTAAGTGTTTGTCAGAGTAATGTATGTTCTTCAAATGAAGTATATAGTAGTAATATATATAACATAGAGATAGGAACTTATAACAGTCATTATAATGGTATGGATTGTTTTAAATATAATAAGTGTAAAGATGGTAGATGTAAATCATGTCCTAATGCAAATGAAAAACAAATAGATAATTCTCGTAGTTTAAAAAAAATTTGCAAGGTTTATAATTGCATTTACCTAATAGTATGTAAAATATGTGGATTGGGATATATAGGTCAAACTAAAAATACCTTAAATAAACGGATAAATTTACATCGAAGTCAGGTTTATAATGCCAAACGACAATCTCAGGTCGAAGTATCTATAGAAATTAACCATTACCTATAGGTAGAAAGATTTTTAATTATAACGAAATATCTAAAAATATATATAAACATATGCCAGAATCTTGTGATTGCAGCACGTCATCCCCTTATTACAACGAAAATTATGGACATGTCATCACTGGTAACATCGAAATAGTAAAAGATGAGAAGTTGAAGTCCATAATGTATAAGGGCACTGGTTATCGTGTAGAAGGATCCAGATTCGGAGTAGTAAATACTTTTGACAGAGATATAGATGTTTTTGTGTATAAATTAGCAATAAAATATAGCCACCCTACAACCACTTTTGCAGAATGGGTATTTAACATTAAAAAGTTATTTCAATTATCTATTAATAAATATTTACAAAAATATAATCATCACGAACCTAGTGTTTCTTTAAACAGTTTAAAAAACAGTATCGTTAATTTAAGGCATAGTTATGTTATAACTTATGTCGATAAAATGGCCAGCAACTATGCTTTATTATGTAAACGTTTTTACTGTAATAAATTAATTGATATTTACAGAGATAATTCAGTATATCAGTATATAGAAATAACCACTGACGAAATTAAGAATAAAATAAACGCGTTATATCTACGTATAGGTTTCAAAATAGGCATTAATAAAATTAAATTTCCATACATAGTACTAATCCCCAAGTTTCATAAGGTACCTATAAAATTTAGAGCCGTAACAATAGGCTGTAACACTTATCTTACTATTGCAAATAACCGTCTTTTACAATTACTCAAAAACGTTATGATAAAAATTAAAAAAGAAGGCACATATATTGTTAATAATAGTTATGAAGTGGTAAAAAGTATTAGTTACATGGAGGATATTGTGGGAATTTCTAGGTATGACTTTTCGGATTTATTTAACTCAATTAACTTAGATGACTTACATAATATCATTTTAAATCTATATGAACGATACGATATACAAGAGTTTATTACTTATAACCGATATAAATCTTTGCTACAACTTGTTTTAAAAGAAACTTATTTACACAATGGAAGAGATATATATAAGCAGATACATGGGATCCCTATGGGAGGGGGATGCTCTTCAATTCTTGCAGATATCTATTTACATTATTACGAAACAGGTACAAGTTTATTAAATGAAGTTAAGTTTTTTAGGTATGTTGATGACATTTTGGTATGCTTCGTAAATAACACAGGATTGGACTTTAGTTTTTACCCTAGTAATTTAAATTTAATTGAAACTTCGTGCAATAAGGAAGGTTTTTTGAACTTTTTAGATTTAAGTATTATAGTAAGCAATGGCTCAATAATTACAAAAATGTATGATAAACGAGATGACTATAGTTTTAAACCAAATCGTATTATGTCATGGACAACATGCATACACCTAAACATCAAAAGAAATGTAATCACTAATTTTTTAACAAGATGTAAACGTCTCAATACTAATAATATAGATATGGATTTTAAAATTAAACAATTTATAAATTTTGCTTTAGAAATGGGTTTCCCTAAGTCTTTTTTAATGTCTAATATAAAAAAATTTTTAAATATCAGTAAAACCGAATATAAACACCGTTTTCTTTAACCGTAACGGTATGTTAATTATTTGAGATTGGGATACAGTATAAAAGATATTTGAATAAGGAACATCCTTACATTGTAGCAATATACAGGTATGTGAGAAACACAGTAGGTTGGTTATAGTTTTACATGAATATAATAGTTGAAATTTACACAATGTGTTTAAATGGGTTTTATGAGATTTGATGTTTTAAATGTTGTTTTGATTATTGATTTACTTTTTAATAATATTTGACGAAAGTCTAGGTCGCACTGAGGTTTCGGGCTTCCAGGAGTGTTGCCGCGGCACAAAACTAGTTTAACCGGAGTAGGGGGGTCACAACTCCCCCCAGCCATTCGAAACTTCAATTTCAGGATTTGGATGTAGTTTCCCTGGATTAGCATTCCACTAGTTTTATGATTCACACTTTTATTAATGATATATATATATATATATATATATATATATATATATATGTATATATATATATATATATGTATATATATATATATATATATATATATATATGTATATATATATATATATATATATATATATATATATATATATATATATATATATATATATATATATATATATATATATATATATATATATATATATATATATATATATACAGTGATTTATAAGAATCACGTTTGTTATTATTGTTTTTGATTCTTATAAGCGGTTGATTCTTATAGCCGAAATTTAGGTTTTTGGACAGGCACACACACACCTATATATACATATATTTGATAATTTACAATAAATACTCTTTAATTTACGTTAATTGTCTTTTATTAAAATTATTTTTCATAATTTTAAAAAATACAACATAATTTTTAGTCCTATAAATCGATACACATGATTATAATAAGAGAAAAAAAATCCAAAATTTGTTACAACATACCTGCTTAACAGTTTTAACATTTCAACTACAGCAATTGAGCAAGAAAAAGATTTCTATGGTAGTTTGACGTAATGAATTTTTCGGGAGGCTGTTTATACCTCTTTCAATAATAATAGTCTCAGACGAAGATCTACCTTCTATCTTACGTTTCGCGGTTTGATAACGTGCTGAATCTACTAATGAACTAATGTCACGTTTGCCTAAGTGATAGTGGACACTTCGCCGAAGATTTATGTGTTTCAGGATCCAGGAAGCCGCAACCAGGATGTGGGAAGTAGGAAAAAAAGAGTCCCTATTTTTGTTTGTCATTGGAGAAAAGTGAAATCGGACCCGGAGGGGTAAAGATGCCCCCGGGTCAAGTTAATAAGACAGTGTTGTGCTAAAACGTTTAAGAGGAAACTATTATGTTATGTCTAACAAAAAAAGGGATGAATTTTATGACTATATTCTATCCCATCTTATCAATCTTTCTTTTAAAAAAAAAGAAAGAACATCGTGTTTTTTGAGGGTTTAAGTGGCTTAAGAAAACGAAGAGTGTAAACTGATTCTTAAAACCGGTGGATTGATTCTTTGAAGCGAAAATTTTAACATGGAAGTAATACATTTGTTTTTGTATTCGCGATATTGATTCTTGTAAATGGTTGATTATCATAATCACTGACCACTATAAGCGGTGGGTACTGTATATATATATATATATATATATATATACCTTCAAAAAAAAGATTTTTCAAAAAAAATTTTTTTAAAAACTCATAATATTAGGAACATTTTAAAACAAACCGCATGGTGTTTACATTAATGTAAACAAATCAGAGGATATTTTTAAAATCGACGGTAAATTTATAAGTTAATAGAGTAGAGATCTTCTAGATTCCTTTGAGGGAAAAGTTTAAAAAAATCCCCAAAAATCACAAAAAACTTAAGGTTGAAATTACAAATTACATCTGTTGTAATTTAGTTACATATTCGTTTACTGGGTAAGTCCTTAATGCAAACTACAATTGGAAAAAATATGGAAAATTATAAAAATAAAGTTTACAAAAATAAACAATTTTTGGCTCATAACCAGTTAATGAAGGAGTGGTATATTCCACGATATCATTGTGAGAAACATTTATATTCCTTCATTTTTCCAACATTTTATAAAAAGGAAACAAGATATGGGCAAGATCAACACTTCAGTCAGTCATGTTACTCTTTATGTAAGAGAACATTATCCTCATTGTATAGAACTTAAAGTTCCATGCAAAAGGATGTTTGAGCAAATTACATATCAATTGTGAAATAGCTATGAAAAAGGATTTCATGTGCTTTAAATTGTTTACATAAGTGGTAATTAGCATATTACCTAATTTTAATTAATCTGTGCGAATTAAATATTTTTAACAATTTTCCGCTTGTAAATCCCTAACGATAGTATTTATACAGTTACTCTGGTTTTTTTTTTACATTAAAGGTAGTTTATTGAGCAAAATAATTTCGGCTTTATAATTATGTCCACTTGGGAAACAAGTCATGCAAAATTGGTTTATTTAAATTATTGAACAAGTACATAAGATCCCGACATTGGCTACGCATTTATTATTCTAGATCCTGTTAATAATAGAGACAATAATTCTTTAAACAATATGTGACAATGTTTCCCCATTTATATCTGTTTTCTTTCGTGGAATTAGATTGTGAATAAAATATACTCATTTTTAAAGATTGAATTCTAGAAACATATCTAATTAACCCGGAATCCTCTTTGGTTACTTATATATTTATAAGTAATCTTGTCTGCACGTCGTATGGTTAATAAAACATATTCAAAGTGATTTTACATTCTGTCGAAAATCCCATGATAAACTCATTCACTACATAATCATTGGCTTTGTATTTTATTTCAATAACCATTAGTTATTTCTCTAAACAATTCGGTTTTTTAATAATGTAAGATGATTGAAAAATTCGGGGTTAGGAAAGTCTTGTCAAATTATGGTAGTTTATGGACAAAAATGGTAAGTGGTTTTGAATCTGAGGATATTAAATTTTTTTGTTTAATCTGTAAAATTTTATCACTCTACGATCAATCATAATCTGAATGTATACACTTTGGTTGTTTGCGAGAGTTGGCTAAATCCACATAAATAATGAAATTGCTTATAATATATACATATATATATATATATATATATAATATATATATATATATATATATATATATATATATATATATATATATATATATATATATATATATATATATATATATATATATATATATGTAGAAAATTGATTTGTGAGAGATGGAGACTTCGACCTGAACGAATTTTATTTCGTTGGGCTTAAGCGTCCAATAGGAAAGCTTTGCACGCGCGTGACGTTACCTTTTCGGAGAGCATTAGGAGCTCACCGGCAGACCCCCCCCCCGCGGACATGGACGAGTAAAGTCGTGCCTTTCTTTCCCCGCGTCGCGTTTTTAACGAATTCGCTTAACGAATTGGGATATTTCGGAGTCCCCATCTCACAGGTGAACCATGCTCTGTAATGAAACCTTAATTTACCTTCCTCGTAACTTTGTAAATTGTACATAACGTGATGTCTTTTCTTTATGTGTTTAAAAGTAAATAAAATGTTAGTTTAGATATTAATCTTTTTATTTCTTTCGTATAATTCTTTCCGTAAAGTTACTTACCCCTAGACGCCGTCCTACAAATTGGGGCCCCGGCCCGGATTAAAACCTGCTTCCTTATATTAGGCATTTGCCTAGGAACATCCTTACTTTTACTTTCGTGTTCGGTTTAAATAATTTTATACTTTTACTTCCGTTTTCGGTATGAAATAATTTTATTTTTAACTAAGAGCATTTTTTCCTTTCGGGTTCACCTTTTTCGGTTTTCGCTCACAGACCAACGTCCTATGCTAATGTATTTTTTTAAGTCCACAGCGAACAGATTCGCCAAAGAAATTAGCCCGCCAGCGAAAGAGGGACAAGCACAACAATCGCCATCGCCAGGTCACGAGAAATCGCCATCGCCAGGTCAGTCATGTTTATTATTAAGCCAAGGAAACAACGCCAAAGAACAATCGCCAATACATTGATTGTATTAACATAGTCATATTATTCGAGAGATATTACAATTACGTTATATGAAATATATAAGTGTCAAAATTTCATTTAAATATTTATCTTTCCATGTTTATAAATTAAGAATAGTCTATATTTAAATATTTAACCTTTTTCTGATATCAATTAACCCATTTTTAAGGTATACAGCCTTGTTCGATATAGAACATTGAAAAGCTAAAGTTTTTCCCTCAGAGTGTTTGTTTGCTGTCAGATGTAACAGTTGAGTAATGAAATGGAAAAATCAGTTCCGCTCGTTCGCAGACATTAGGCGAACTGTCGCGACAGGTGTTTATATTTCTCCTTCTGTTTAGTCTAATGCTGAGAAAGGATGTTTTGCATTTTGTGTGAAACCATGAGTTCAAATAATGTCCTTTTATTGATCTTTTGAAACCAGAACGGGATATATTTTTTAAAAGTTGTTTATGAATAAGTGGGTATTGTGAATAATTGAAAAGTTGTTTATGCATATGTTTTTAGTGCCTTTTTCGGATTTCAGAAGTTTCTAATATTTGTTTGTTTTATTCGAATATCGTAAGAGATTGCATTTAATTGATCACGTTTTATCTTTCTTCCTGGTTGAGCAAGCGTTTTTCTTTTTTTTTAAGTGCGAGTAAATAAATTTCTCACATTGAGAATAAGTTTTGAAGAAATATTGAACTAAGTTTTAAATTAAATTTGTTCTCTGGGTTACCACTCCGATTTATTTTTATACGAAATGGCATTTCTTCTGTCTAAGAAAAGAGAAGACCTGATAGAACTCGGCTCAGAATTGTCGTTAAGTATCCAAGAGGGTTCAACTAAACTTCGAATAAAAGAACTGATCGTGAAAAGTCCAAATTACGTAGAGGAAGATGTCAAAATACTGATCGATAGCATAGCTGAGGAACGCGTACGCCGAGAAGCAGAAGAAAAAGAAGAGAAATTACGCCGAAAAGCAGAAGAAAAAGAAGAAAAATTACGCCGAGAAGCAGAAGATAGAGAAATTGAACAGAAGCGAGAACAGCGAGGACATGAACTCGAGAAATTACGAATACAGGCTCAACAGAGTGTCAATACGACGAACAACGCCGAAAACGTCCAAGCGCCGAATAAATTGATTCACGAAACTTTCCATAAGTTTAATATGAAGGATGACATCAGCTTGAACCTCACCTTATTTGAACGGCACGCAGAATTGATATTTTTGCCGAAGAAAGATTGGGTACAGAGACTGATAGGATTGATACCCATTGACGTTGCTCATCTGATCGCAAGAGAACCAGCAGATAAATGTAATGATTACGACCACGTCAAGAATTTACTATTGAAAAGATTTAAGTTGTCTCCGGAAAAACTTCGTCAACTATTTGTATCTCACCAAAAATCTGATGAGCGAACATGGCAAGATTTTCACTACGAACTGCAGACGTATTTCGACGGATGGACTTCCGGTTTGAAAATAGAAACCTTCGATCAACTGCGAAAGTTAATTATAGCCGATCAAATTAAGAAGAAAGCACCTTACGAGTTTCAGCAACATTTTCTAGACGAATGGTCTACTATTAACTCACCTTCCGAACTAGCTAAAAAATTTGAAGAATATGAAGATGTCCGAAGAACGTTAAAACCGAAGTCATCCAACTCATTCGCGAAAGGAAAATACGAAGCCAGTGGATCTAGCGATACTTATTCTCGAAGACCTGAACATTTCCAAATTGGGAACAATAGGCATGAAAAAAAATACTTTCAATCGAACGGAACTCCTTACGCCGGAAGAAATAAGCAACTAATCTGTAGCTACTGCAAAGGACCAGGTCATTATGCCGTAGATTGTACAAAGCGACCCAAAAACCCAAACATTAATAAATCTGCAAGCTCTCCGGTTCAAGTCTGCTCGCGAATATCTCAAGGAAGAGTTAAAACAAAGAAAATAACCATGGGTAACAAGACTTTTGAAGCTCTCATCGATACCGGCAGTTCAGCGACACTCATTCGTGAAGATATGTGCAAAGGAATAATCGAACCCTCAGAACTCTCGAAAGACATAGTAGTGTTATCTGGATTAGGGAAGTACGAAGTCAAAACAAAAGGGTCGTTCCAACGGAAAATTGAATTGGATAGAAAAGAATATTCCCTCACGTGGCACATCGTACCTACGTCGTGTTTAGAATTTCAGGCAGTAATCGGATCAGATATTTTGGAACAAGCCTCCGTCTTCTTCGACAAAGAAAGTGTTCAGTTCCGTAAATATGAAGATAAAACTTGGTTCATGCACACGCAAGTATACGAAGCGAAAACTGACGACGAAATTGAAGTCAAACATGTTAGCAATCCACGAATAAGAAAAGAACTGTTTGAATTGATCTCCAACTATGAGCCAAATAAGACCGAAACGACAAACGTGTCCATGAGGATTATTTTGAAAGATGACATACCGGTTTACCAGCCTGCACGTCGCTTATCCTTTACCGAGAACCAAGCAGTCAACAAGCAAGTCGACGAATGGCTTGAACAAGGAATTATAAGACCAAGCTCATCCGAATATGCGAGTCCAATTGTGCTAGTCAAGAAAAAAGATGGCACCACTAGATTGTGTGTTGACTACAGAAAGTTGAATCGGAAATTAGTCAAGGATCGTTTTCCATTGCCGCTGATAGAAGACGTATTAGATAAACTCCAAGAAGCCAAGGTGTACACTACGTTAGATTTGAGAAATGGATTTTTCCATGTCGATGTCAATGAAGACCGCAAACATCTCACCTCCTTCGTTGTTCCGGACGGACAATTCGAGTTCAACAAAGTACCTTTCGGCCTAAGCACTAGTCCCACCGTATTCCAAAGATATGTGTACAGTATTTTTCGAGAACTAATGCGAAAAGGTATTATAGTAATTTACATGGATGATTTGATAATTCCAGCAAAAGATGAAGAAGAAGGTTTAGAAAAACTAAAGAAAGTGTTTGAAGTTGCTTCGAAGTATGGCTTAGAAATTAAATTTGAGAAATGTCGATTCCTAAGTAGAAAAGTCGAATTTTTGGGTCACGTCGTCGAAAACGGAACAATACGCCCGTCAGTTGCGAAGACAATAGCCGTCAAGAAGTTCCCAGTGCCAACAACGGTCAAGCAGATACAAAGTTTTTTAGGACTAACCGGCTACTTTCGAAAATTTATTCCCGCGTACTCTAAAATAGCGAAACCTCTGAGCGATCTAACAAGAAAAGACAATCCATTTGTATTCGAACAAGCCCAAATTGAAGCATTCGAAAAGCTCAAGAAACTATTAACTGAAAGTCCCGTTTTAAGCATTTTTCAGCAAGGGAAAAGGACCGAACTACACACCGATGCAAGCCAACAAGGATATGGCGCTGTTTTGCTCCAGGAAGCGGATGACGGAAAATTACACCCCGTTCAATACATGTCACAGAAAACTACTCCAGCCGAGGAGAAATACAGTAGCTATGAGCTGGAAGTTCTTGCTGTTGTCACCGCTTTAAAGAAATTTCGAATCTACCTTCTAGGGCAACATTTCAAAATCATAACGGACTGTTCAGCTTTTCAAAAGACTATGGACAAAAAAGATTTAGTTACTCGTATAGCGAGATGGGCACTACTGTTGGAAAATTATGATTACGAAATTGTACATCGACCCGGCCAGAGAATGCAACATGTAGACGCTTTAAGCAGATACCCCGTCGCCATAATTACAAGCGATACTCTCACCGCCAGATTGAAAAGAGCACAACAAGGAGACGAAAACACTCAAAATTTTAAATCACTGATTGAAACAAACCCTACTTCAGACTTCTTCATTAAAAACGAAATATTATACAAATACGTAGATAGCCGTGAATTAATAGTAGTACCAAGAGATATGCAAACTGAGCTAATTAAGCTAGCTCATGAGAAAGGACACTTCGCAGCTGCAAAAACAGAAGAAATAGTTAAACGAGAATTTTTCATACCTAACTTAAGCAGACAAGTGCAAAACGTGATCGTTAACTGTGTACCGTGTATTTTAACCAACAGAAAGAGTGGGAAAAAAGAAGGTTTCCTATACCCTATTCCGAAAGAAGATGTACCGTTAAGCACCTATCACGTAGATTTCATTGGTCCTATGCCCTCTACCAACAAAAGGTACCAACATATCCTCACAATAGTCGACGCCTTCACAAAGTTCACCTGGCTGTATCCCGTAAGATCTACCACCGCAGAAGATGCCCTCGATAAATTGAAATTGCAACAAAAGACTTTCGGCAACCCCCAAAGAATAATAACAGATCGCGGTTCTGCTTTCATCTCCAAAGTGTTTAGTGACTATTGTACCGAAGAGAACATCCAACATCTGCAGATCACCACTGGCGTACCGCGAGGAAACGGTCAAGTGGAGAGAATCCACCGAACTCTTATCCCTGTTTTGACCAAGATGTCCATCGTCGATCCTACCAAGTGGTACAAATTCGTAGACCCATTGCAAAGAATTCTAAACAGCACCTCCAACCGAAGTACTAAATGGTCTCCATTTGAACTATGAACTGGCGTCATCATGAGAAATAAGGAGGACCTTCACCTAAAAAATCTGCTAATGGAAGAGATGGTGGAAGAATTTCAAGAGCAAAGAAACCAATTACGACAAGATGCTAAAAGAAACATTCAGAAGATCCAGGCTGCAAATAAAAGAACTTACGATAAGAAATGCAAGAAGGCCCCTGAGTATCAGCAGGGAGATCTAGTAGTCATCCGAAGAACGCAATTTGGAACAGGCTTGAAGCTAAGGCCTAAATTTTTAGGACCATATAGAGTTATCGAAGTAAAGCCTAGAGATAGATACGAGTTAGAGAAAGTAGGTAACCACGAGGGTCCTAGATTGACCTCCTCGTCTGCCGATCTAATGAAATCCTACTCACCAGGATGAGGGATTAAACGTTTTTTCTTTTTATTCATAATTGTTTACTGTGTTTTTATTTTATTTTTGTTTATTGTATTTCCTCATTGTAATTCATTTGCGCGAATTGTATGGTTATTTCTCATATCTAAATCATTTCGGAAATTTTGATGTACATTTATTTAGTGATGTTTTAGACCAATCGTTTTATGTAAAGTCAGATCACTGAGGTCAGTGATTCCAGGCTGGCCGAACTTGTAGAAAATTGATTTGTGAGAGATGGAGACTTCGACCTGAACGAATTTTATTCCGTTGGGCTTAAGCGTCCAATAGGAAAGCTTTGCACGCGCGTGACGTTACCTTTTCGGAGAGCATTAGGAGCTCACCGGCAGACCCCCCCCGCGGACATGGACGAGTAAAGTCGTGCCTTTCTTTCCCCGCGTCGCGTTTTTAACGAATTCGCTTAACGAATTGGGATATTTCGGAGTCCCCATCTCACAGGTGAACCATGCTCTGTAATGAAACCTTAATTTACCTTCCTCGTAACTTTGTAAATTGTACATAACGTGATGTCTTTTCTTTATGTGTTTAAAAGTAAATAAAATGTTAGTTTAGATATTAATCTTTTTATTTCTTTCGTATAATTCTTTCCGTAAAGTTACTTACCCCTAGACGCCGTCCTACATATATATATATATATATATATATATATATATATATATATATATATATATATATATATATATATATATATATATATATATATATATATATATATCGATCTTTCACTTTTCAATGTACTATTAAATGTTTAAAAGTTATCATTTATTCAAAATATTTACTTCTCAGAACAGGATACAGAAGACTATTTTGTGTTGTTGTATAACAATTAAAAATAACCTTACAATTTATAAACGTGTAAACGGTAACCAATCATTTTAATTTGATTATAATGTTCTTTGACTTTCGATTAATAAAAACACAGGAACTTGAATAATGACCTTTTAGGCAATCTTTTAAAAACGTGAGTCATTTATTTTATAAAGGAAATTAAAAATAATCCATTCTCCTTGAAAGAAAATTATTAATTAGTTTTTTTAACAGGAATTACCTTTTTCTTTTAAGTCTGAATACAAGTAGAAGTTTACTGATGAGCATTAATAAAATTGAAAAAAAATCCGAAATTTTTCTTTTTTATAAGTTTAATGTGATTAAATAGTTAAAAAAAACCTCTTCTTTTAGAAAGTGTTACTTTTATGTTGTATAAGGATAAATTATAAGGAATAGTATGAGTGGTGTAGGATTAAAACTGGCAAATTCCATAATTCCTTATTATTTCGGTAAAGGCAAAGAACTATATCTTAAGCATTTTTGAAGATGTAAATTTGAAATTACCTTTCGAAAAATTCTTACGTTATTTTTATTTGTAGGTCATTTTCTAACAATTTCCATTTTTAACTAATTGAAATACCGTAAGGAAGTTCTTTTAAGACTGTTGTATACTAACCCAATTGGATTCGCTCGCTTCAATCTTAAGCTATGGAGAAAAATGTATTTACTATTTACAGCTACATAAATGATGATAATCCAGTAAAAATGATATATTTAGATAGCTTGAACTTTCCTGCACCCTGCAAAGTTATTCATTTTATAAATTTCATCCACCAAAGGAATTGATGAGTGTTTAAAACACACAATTCCAGATTATTTCAGATAATAATTTAAATTGCAAATTATTATTAACATTTAAAAAAAAAGGAAAATGCTACAAGGAATAAAATTTCTTTCTATATTACGGAGTACAATTTTCAGAAAAAATCTTTAAATCCAAGTCAGCATTCCTTGGACAAATTTTCTCGATAGGTTAATATTGAGATGAGCGAATCCAACAGTACACGCAGGCTTAACTTAATTTTGAAAAAAATAGAGATTGCTAGTTTTGATACTACGCCACTGATATGATGTAATGAATTTTTATTAAAATTTATTGTTTCATTTATTCTATATGTATGTTTATCTTGAAAAACAGTTTATGTAATAAAGGCGTTTTGTATAAATATAATTTAAATGAGAGTAATTAATTCTTCGTCATAAAATTTTATTATGTATTCATGTTTCTTTTATTGTGATAGTATTGATCCCCAGTCATATTTCTAATCCCATATTCATTCTATTTCAGAGAACAATATTTTATTCAAAGATTAAAAAGATATTAAAGTTGGAGAAGATTTTTAAGGTAATTAACTTTAGGAACAAAGTTATACTTTCTGGTGAAAGTAATTCATTCCTTCGAGTTTCGAAAACTAGTTTCACATCACATATAATTTAAAGAGAAGACTATAAAGTAAAAGCTGAAATTACTCACAAAAGCTTTCGTAAAGTGCCCCATTGAAAGAAAACTTCTATTTTACTTTTTTAAAACATAAATGCTGTTCTCTGGATTTATTGCAAGTGGTCATTACGTCTTAAGATCTAATGTGTGATACAATATATAAACATAACTTAAATAACCTTAACTGTTGACATTTTTCATTTAACCTATTTTAATCCTTATTATTTTTAAGTTATTTTTAACTTTCTTGTAAAGGTAAGAATATAATTATAAAGTAATTTTCCAAATGAATTTTCTAAATACCTGTGTAATTGACTTGTCCAGATACTACTGGCTGTTTTTTCTACAGACGACCGTTACAGAGGCACGCCATCGAACAAAAGAACATTTGTGTACTGTTACGAAGCATAGAACTAACAGTCATGGAGGAAAAAATAAGAATATTTAACTTATAAAATAAGAATATATATATATATATATATATATATATATATATATATATATATATATATATATATATATATATATATATATATATATATATATATATATATATATATGTGTGTGTGTTACAATCAAAACCCGAATTAACTAGGGAAAACGCGTTCTAACTAACAGCGCTAGGGAAAACCCGTTTTATTCGGGTTTTGACTGATTTGTTAGACAATATTATTTGTATCTATCCAAAATTGTTGTATCATTTCAACAATATGTTATATAACAAGTTCTAATTTAAATCAAACTATACTTAGTAAATCAATGTTTGAGGAAATAACCTATCATTGAAGAAAAAAATACTTTATTTGGATATTGTTTAACACAGTACGGTTATTACTAATTACTGATTTCGACAACGCAAACTACTGTGACACTTAGAATTGCAAAGAGAACCATTTTTCATTCAGAAACATCACTTTGAAGAACAATCTCTTTTACAAGAACAGCGGACGAACCCTTGTCCAGTTCCTACAGCTCCTTTTCTTGCTGCTGTTCTCAGCGAAATTTCCTGATCGAGTACTCACTCTTGAGTCAAGAAAATTTGCTGCGATACATCTAATTCAGATCTAAAATTATAAACTTTTGTATTAAACTTGTACAAAAATTACACATTTTCAATCTTGGTTTGAAGTCAAATCTTTAATTTATGAACATAAGAAAATTAATGTAATACCTAAATTTAAGCCTTATTTAGTATAACACATACACCTAATAGTTACTACATATAAAATTTAATCGAATACTGCTAAATTTCTGTGAACAATTAGCTGCAGGGATGGATCCAGGGGGGGGGGACTGTTGGAGCTATCACCCCCGCCCCCCCCTTACAGCTAGTGAGCTAGAGGTATTATGTCAAAATACTATTCATTCTATTATAATTTGAAAAAATCAGTTTTTCAAACTCATTCAACCTTTATTTTGTTCATCCCCTCCAGAAAAAATAAATTCCTTGGCTACGACCTTGTCCCCCCCCTAACGACTTGTTCTGGATCCGCCCCTGATTAGCTGTAGTCTACTGTATAAATACTTATAGATTTATAGTTAATATAAATAATAACCATATATTTATTGAATAAATACTGAACTAATTAATTTTAAATATCATATCTTACCTCGAATACAGTTTGTTCAGAACTCCATCTTTCGTACCAATTTTGTATAGGCCATCGTTCTTTTTTCCAAGCATTACACCGACTAGATTTTGCAAGTCCGCTTTTGCTCTATCAACATCTGGAATGGGAACAACAATATTACCTCCAATATCAACCTCAGGATGTGTTGCATCGGAGATCTTTTTCATTCGTTTGGCTTGTTTTATTAAATTTTCTTTGGCTTTCTTCCTAATTAGAAAAATGTTGGTCGACTTACTAGCAAGCATATACTCCCCTGATTGTGCGTATTCAGTTTCTTGCTCTTCTGCATTCATGTCCTCGGAAATTTTCTGAAGTTCATCCTAGTTTTGTATATTTTTTATGATATCAGATGGCAAGATTGAGGTTGTCAGTCCAACTCATGCTTCAATCCCAAACATAGCTTTGTATGGTGATTGTTTAATTCCTGAATGTATAGCTCTGTTTTTCATGAATTGGACAAAACGAAGACCATTGGACCACTTTGTAGTTTTATTATCTTTCATCCATGAAGCCAACATATTTTCTACGTCTTGGTTGGCGCTCTCAACCGAACTCTGCAATTGGCTGTGACGAGGCTTTCCATGAACAATTTTCAATTCTTGCCAATACGTAGATAATTGCTCTATAACGGGATTTACAAACTCTCTTCCATTATCAGAATGCAATATACAATGATCCCCAAATGTCAAAAAGATATCAAGTAGTTGCAAAGCAACCTCTTCCGCTCTTTTGCTCTGAATTGCTCGCAGTAACACAAACTTTGTTAAGTGGTTCTGGTAAACCACAATAAACCTAAATTCATTATCTGCCTGAGATTGCATGTCAATCAAATCCACTTGGCAGCGACTGTTCATTTCTGAGTAAATAATAGGTTTAGAAACCAAAGTTTTCCTTATTTTATTTTTTTTCTGTTAACATGTTTCACACATCGATAAAAAAATTTGTATCATCTCAGTAGTTATTTTAGCATATTTTCTTGAAGTTTCAATTTTGAGTCTGTCTCTACCACCATGTCCTACGGCCACATGAGCACTTTCGATAACATCAAAAATTTCTTCAACTGGTAAATAATATTTTATGGGCTCATTTGAGGAAACCAACTTTTTTACTCCACTGATTTTAAGAATGTCAAACCTTTTTAATCTGCGGTATTGAACAGAAGTCTTGCTAACGGCAGATTTGGCTTCTTCAACCTCTGATTAAAAAGTGTTGAATTCATCACATGTTATAACATTAAAGTTATTTTATTTTTTATCTAATAACTGTAATTGTTCAAGAAATCTATTTTTCCAATTTTTAGCGCAAAAAGAATTAACATTTTCTTTACTCATCGTAAATAAATCAAACAGCACAAACACATTCCTGCAAGAATAAATCTAAACGACTGCACTTGCTTTGAAAATTTCACAAGCAACAAATCCAGATTCAAGCGGTTCCAACTGGTCAAAACCGGTATTTACTAGGGAAAACGGGTTTTCTCTAGCGCTGTCAGTTAGAACGTGCTTTCCCTAGTTAATTCGGGTTTTCCCTAGCGATGTCAGTTAGAACTCGTTTTCCCTAGTCTTTGCTATAGGGATAAATAAATAAATTCGATGGAAGTGACTCTGGACTTCCATCGAACTCTGGACTGATGCATCTCATCTCTATGTTTGTATCTCTCCACTGGCTACGTCTACACTGTCGTGTATCACCTTCTCCACTATCAGAATGCCATCACACACACACACACACACATATATATATATATATATATATATATATATATATATATATATATATATATATATATATAATAGTGTAATTTTCTATTAAAGTCCTAGTGTGATCTCCAATTCAGGAAGTAGGCTGTTCTTCACAGCGGAGAGTTTAGGATCACTGAATTGCTCACACGCGCGTTATCTTACATAATCAATCTGATGTTCGTAAAAGGGGCTCTGGATGAGGGCCTACTCCTTTATATAACCAAGAGAAAGAAATTACGCAGTTTAGGGAAATCTTTGATAGAGTCAGAACGTGCGTCTGTCGCGTGAGCTGCGAGATGATTGAAAATGGCTATTTAGCTGGGTTAATTTGGTAATTAATTAGTGTTAATTAATAAAGAAGTCTTTAAATGTAATTTAAGTATTAGTTCTTCCACTGGCCTACTGTTTGATGACTGCATTAAGAGTAAGTAGTTAGTTTTAGAGGGTGCGCGGTGAAAGGGTCGTGAGAAAAGCCGAGCAGGATTCGACTTCGCGTTCAGAAAACCCCTTGCTTTTTAAAATTAGTGTATAGGAATATAAACTTTAAATTTAATTTCCCATTTACATCATCTCTCATCTCCGCGACAGCGCCATGTCAATCGAAAAGAAAATATCAGTTTTATAACTTTGGTTGGAGTTGCAATGCTTATCGTTCGTCTCAATGCCAGTGATAAGGAGCCGACGCCGTCTTCACATTCATGAGTGCTTTTACGTTGGAAACTCTCCGCCGTCTTCAAAAAGGAGTTATCCGCCGCTTGTGAGGTGGTTGATTCTGTATGCTGCAGTGTGCCCACTGGGTTTTCTACATTTTAGCCTTCAGCATCGTGTTCATCTTTATTGTTCGGCTTGTGTTCTGCTCCTGGTTCAACAAGTAGATTTTCCAATATTGTGCCGTGAGATGCCGATCTTCATATATGTGTATAATAATTTCCCAGAGAATTCAGCGAGACAAAACGTAATTAATGCGGAATGTGAATCAACGGGATGACCGACGTAAAAGATGTTTTGTTGTCCGATCCAGCCATGAACGATTGTGCTGTGTGTGTGTTTGGCGGGCAGCTACTGACATCGGTATTTATTAATCTATAAATAAGAGTTATTCATATATTTTTTGCCGATCTTAAAACTGACAACAGATTAAATACCCTTGATGAAATTTTAGCGGATCACAGCTACATTGAAGGATACGAGCCATCACAAGTGAATACTACTGTTTATAAAACATTATCCGGAGCACCAAGAGAAGTTTAACAAAAATGCTGATAATTTTATTTTCTAATTAATTTGTATTTTGATTTAAAAAAAAAAGTTATAATGTAGTTTAAAGTTTCTAAACGTAAGACAGCATTTTACGATTTAACTATTGTAACTGAGATATGTCTATGATTTTTGAATTCCTTAATAGCTAGCTTGTTTTGATGTAAAAATAGAATGTTATTGACGAGGTGGCGTCATAATCTAAACTAAATTCAGTTTAATATCGGGAGCAATAAACCCATACTTTTAATGCTTATGATACCCACCCAAGTTTTACTGAAGAGTAGGAAACACTTTGGTACAACTATGGGATTTGGGCACGTAAATTTTTCTGACGATACTTCCCAATTAGTTTGCTTTAAACATTATAATTTCAGTTGAGTTTAGGACTACTGAATTAAAATTTGCTGTTCACGTGTAGGATTTTGTTTGGAATCTTGAGAGTTTTGATAGAGTTATTTCATGTTTTTAGATTAATTAATACTTGACACTGGAAAAAGTTAATATTGTTATTCTACGAAACTAAAATTATCTTGATTCAGCTTTTTGTTGTTTTGAGGGGTGGGGGAACAAAGTGGACTATCAGATTTTGAGTATTTGTGAAAATAAAAATAAAAAAATTTAAAAAATTCTGCATATTCTTCGGAGCTAGTGATGGCCCTTTTTGTTTTTTTATTATATGATTTTTGTGTTTTAATATTTTGATTTTTGAAGTGTTTTATTTTGATTTACGTTTTAATAAAATATATTTTGAGTGTTTGTATATAGTGATAAAAATTATATTGATATATGTGATTATTTTTTTTTAAATAAGGTATGGAAATTATAATAGTATTGTTTTTCTTATTGATATAAAGTGAGGGATTTTGATATGCTTTTATTTTTGTAATGGTAGGATTGTATAAGTAATCTATATATATAAAAGTGCTTGTCTGTTTGTTTGTCCGCTATAGAATCATAGACTGTTTCACCCACCGGGACCAAATTCGGCAAAGTTAATGTTTTGGACCCGAGAAACTTAAATCAGGAAAAACGAAATTTGGGGCTCAATTAGTTTTTTAAAAATTAATTTTTTAATGTTTTTTGTGCCCATATAGAGGTGCGTCTACCCCCTGTGGATTACCCTCGACCAGCTGCGTTAAGAGGGGTGGTTTGAGGATGACGGAGGGGGGGGGGTCAAATTCCAATGCGCGGGAGAAAGAGGGTTGGGAATGACCTTAAAATCAGACGAAGGTCCGCGGGCTCAAAGTTTCTTTCTTTCTTATTGTTTGTATATAATTTCAGTAGAAACGTGCCAAGCGCATTCTGTCTGGCCAGATGAACATGAAGAGCGGGAGTGCAGCCCAGTATTTTTTTTTGATGGAATGCATGAAATATTTTATATCTATATATCTACCCGCGCAACGCCGGGCAATAATGCTAGCATTGAATAAAATGTGAGTTTATAACATATTTTAGCAATTAAGTGAAGGATTTAGGTTTTTAACAAGCATGAGCAATTTTACATGTTTCCTTCAATTCACATATTGGTTAGAGTTTTTAGTTGATTATTGAATGATTATGAAAAGAACATAAGAATAAATAATGAGAAAGTGATTTGTTTTGAGTATTGTAAAGAAATTTGAAGGGTGATTTATTTTGATTCATACATTTAAAAACAAATACTTTTTCTCTTATATTTTATGATGTGTTTTTGA
This sequence comes from Dolomedes plantarius, assembly GCA_907164885.2. NCBI lineage: Eukaryota > Metazoa > Arthropoda > Arachnida > Araneae > Dolomedidae > Dolomedes > Dolomedes plantarius. The sequence goes on from OU015492.1 coordinate 153,646,301, forward strand.
TTTAAAAAATAATAATAATACTGATAATAATAATGGTAATAATAATGTGAATGTCAGAGATCCGTTTCCTTTTTGTTTTGTTGGGTGCCTAACACCCCTTTGACTCCACTTAGGTGTTAAACTTTGTGTGGTAAAAAAAAAGACCTATCTTGTTTAAACTCTCTTTTTGAGATAGTTCTGTGTGTACTTATTAATGTGGATCTCATAAACAATTGTATAGTTATAGAATTATTTTGAGAAAAATTTCTGGAACAGATGTGGACTTCTACATTACATTTGATTATTATAGGTGTTTTTTATATTTTTGATATTTTAATGACTGATATTGTAACGATTAATGTTTCTTTTATGTGAAGTTATGTCTCAAATGGAGACTTATGTATCGTGTAACCACACCTCAATTCAATCCAGCTAAGCTCATGTAGGGTTTAATGTTAGGTTAGGGTTACTTTTCATTTATTTAAGTTCTAATTTAATTTGTGTTGACTGGGTACTGCAGCCCTGCTCAGCGTCTTTTTAGGTTATAGTCATTTGGGAGTTTGAAATTAAATTTTAGTGTTTTCTCTTCTGAGGACTTTTCTCTGCCACAGCGGGAGTCGCGACACTTTGTGTGAGCACCTTCAGAGGGAAGGGGGGAAATTGTGATGATAGAAGCATAATCTGTATATAATTATATTAATGAGCGTTAAAAGGTAATTTTCTAATAAAGTGCTCGTGTGATCTCCAATTCAGAAATTAGACTGTTCTTTGCAGCTGAGAGTTCAGGGTCACCGAATTGCTCAACACGCGCGTTATCTTACATAATCCATCGGATGTTCGAAAAAGGGTCTCTGGATGAGGGCCTACGCCTTTATATAACCAAGAGAAAGAAATTACGCAGTTTAGGGAAACCTTTGATAGAGTCAGGACGTGCGTCTGTCTCGTGAGCTGCGAGATGATTGGAAATGGCGATTTAGCTGGGTAAATTGGGTAATTAATTAATGTCATTTAATAAAGAAGTCATTAAATGTGATTTAAGTATTAGTTCTTCCACTGATCTACTGTTTAATGACTGCATTTAGAGTAAGTAGTTTGTTTTAAAGGTTGCGCGGCAGAAGCTCCGTGACATATATATATATGTGTGTGTGTGTGTGTGTGTGTATGTAATGCAACGGACGCGGGCCGAAGAATGATTGCTGAGTGGTAGTTTTTGATTATTTTCTTCTGCTTCATCAACCTGAGGGTAAAATATATGACATGTCGCCCAGCCGTGCATCACCAACGTTGTAAAAATCCCTTCCTGCAATCTCCCACCTCGGACACACAAATCACCACAATACTTCTTGAATTATATCATTTATTTTACTAGGAATCACGGAAGCACAGGTTTTTGGAGCAGCGTTAGTATGATAAGTGTACACTAGGGTGGAGCGTAAAAAAAAAAAGTTTTCGATTTTGTTTTTGCCCTAGTGCGGAAAAGTTGGGTACTGGTGGGTAGGTCACGTATGCAAAGTTTTGGGAAAAACAAAAAATATCTTCCGTCTCCATTTCGGCCGTGATTTTTAGCAGATTTTTACCATACGGTTAAAAATGTGTATTTCCATTATTTTTGCATGCAGCTTTTCGCTTTTTCTGAAATAAAATTCAGAAAAAATCCCAGAACTCACCACGGGGAGGTGGCTGCATTGAGAGTTCCACCTGTGCCCACCCATCCACCCAACCATATCGGCACTTAAATCCTTTGCCCTTGCACTTATTCCAGTTTTACTGGGTACTCGCATTCGGTTTCAAATGATAGCATACTTTTGTCGACTCTGTTCGGGTTCTAACTAAACCGTCACGCTTATTTTCTCCACACACAGACGCAGAAACCTCTGTTACTAGTTTCACGAAACGTTCAACACTTTGGGTGTGGCAAGGAAATTTTAGGCTTCCCAGGTGTTCAGCTACAGACTCTCCACTGGAAATCAAATTTCTCAAATCATCTTCTGTCACTTGGGAGTTCCGTCAAATTACATTTCTGCCAATAAATAAGGTCTATATATAAAACTGCCTCGAAGTTGAGTGACGGAATGTTGTAGTGTCTGATTCCTTCCTTTATTTCCTTTCGTGCTTCTAAAATCCTACGTAGTCCAAGTTCTCGAATGGACTGTCTGTCGTCTGTGATCATTGACAAGATTATTGCTTTCAGGTGGCCGAAATAGCCATTTATCTGGGTAATGGGATCGACCACAGTCTTTAAATCGTTTTTAAGATAGCGTGATACGTTTATTGTCTTCTACAAATTTCGTGGACTATACGTGGAATATGGATTTAATTTGACTGTAAACCACATAGGTGGGTACACTTTTATGATGAACTCTGCCAGAGTTTGAAGTTGGTTTGAAGGCTCTGACGAGCTAATGTATAAACGCTTTATTCGATTTGCCAACGTGCATGGGACATTTTCCCAGGGTGCTTTTGTGACAAACTTTATGAACAGTTTCTATTTGTGACAGCTTGACAAATATCCCAAAGCTATCGCTTGTGTGTGCTAAGATCCTTTATGTCGATTTTCGGAAATTCGCTCGATATGTCTACAAATCTCACAACTAGGAAGTTTTTACAATTTTTCAATGCTTTCCCAGAAGGACCAGAAAATGCATTAGGGCCACTCGTTCCACCATCCAAATGCTGCACTAAATGTCGAGTGGCAACTCATTTGCGTGTAACTGGCAGATAAACCAGTGCAAAGGTTTCCCAATGGCTTCATAAAGGCGAATCACGCTGATTTTATAGCCAGAATTAACGACTGTTCCATCGCACCCTATTTATACTAGTTGATGAATGTCAATATTCTTATTCTCCATGAATTGCAGCATCATTTGAGAAATACTCAAAGCTGATAATGAGGTTAGTGTTATGTGTCCAAGGTACTTGCTTCCAGGTTCCTTAATCATTGTAAAGTGTTATTCCAGGACTGTGTTCTGGTACATCTTTCCCCTCATGCTCTCTTGCATTAGAGTTTTGTCCTTCCTACCGTCAAAAGAAAGTTCCTTCAGTGGTTCTTGCTGTCTTTCATTTCTTTGCTAGTATTTTTTCTGAATTTTTTCCCTCTCTCTTCTTATTTTATGTCTATCAATTACATTTAAAGTGTCTGTTTCGGTAATCTTCTCCAAATCTTCCAAATCAGAGTTTGCAATGACGGTTCCAGCCCGATTTGAAACTCCGATTCTGTCCCAAGCTATAGCTACTGCTGGGTATCGGCTTGATCGTAACGTCTTTTTCCCTTCAGATTGAGTCATCCTGGATGTGGATGGGGAAGGCTTCAAATAATTTGTGTCACTATCGGAGTTATGTGGATCCACGTCATAATCTGGATCAGGAAATATGATCCTAGATGAAGTAACAGATGGCGAAGCATTTATTTTAAGACTTACTGTTTCTGTCTCTTTCTGCTTCCTATCGGCTCGTTTCCTCAGCTTTCAGTGTATTTTAAGTCAACTGCTCCTATGGACATTTGCCTAAGTTCCCGTTGGTCTATAAGAAAAGTTCTTTCCATTTCAGGGATCCTTTTATGCTTTGGGCAAGAACATTTCTTCAAAGAAACACATTTACATGAAGAAATATTGAACGATTTCTATGAGTCTTTCACGAAGGTTTTAAGCTTCGTTTCTAAAGTTGTTGTTGACAATGTTTTCATGCCAAAATATTTCTTTACCTTTCTGCACGCAGTGTGTCAGCTGCTGCCTTTCTGTATTAAGTTTCGACTTACCTCTGTATTTTATTTAAGAACAAAATGACGAGTTGCATACAAAACAATGGAAATACACATTTTTAACTGTATTGTAAAAATCTACTAAAAATCACGTCCGAAATGGAGACGGAAGACATTTTTTGTTTTCCCCAAAACTTTGCATACGTGACCTACCCACCAGTACCCAACTTTTCCGCACTAGGGCAAAAACGAAATCGAAAACTTTTTTTTTACGCTCCGCCCTAGTGTACACCCTTTCCGGATGTCAGAACTTAAATAACTCATCACGTGACAGTACGACGTTGATTAAAAGTTGATTGGTTAAAAATTTAGTGTTATTCCGTGGACTAGATTTAAATAGGTACTGACGCTACGCATCTCAGAATTTTGTGACAAAGGCAGCCATCTTGGATAAAGTGCCTGAGGCTAATTTTTAATTTTGGAAAAGATTTAATAAAACTTGGAAATATAGCTTGGAATTTAATTCGAACGCCCAAGGGAATTTAAATAGTTTAGAATTTGAAAGAGGTATGCAATTTTTAATGTTATATATATATATATATATATATATATATATATATATATATATATATATATATATATAACTTAACGTGCTGTTCTGTCGTATCGTGATGAACAAGATTTACATAGGAACGTGTGTCTGGAAACGCAAACCTTGCGCTGGAGGGTGTTGTTTACTTTATCGGCAGAAATGATATATATTGCAGAAATGAAAAGCCAACAATGGGTGGATATTTGTGCATCTTTGTTTATCCTATAGCTGATCAGGTTTGATTTTCCGATCATACATTCCTATGTGATTCTGTTTTGTTTTGAGTTTTCTACCTCCTCCAGAAAAATGCAACATTTCCGGCCATCCAGTGGGACTGTTGAGAGGTATGGTCCGATGAATTAAACAGCGCCCACCAGCGTCAGGTTTGCGTTTCCGGGCACACGGTCCTATGTTCATCATCATATGACAGACCAGCATGTTAAGTTTGGCAACGACCTTTTGAGACACCCTGTATATATTGATAAGAGTGTTTCTCCGTTGTTCAGTAATTCATTGTCTGCAATATGCCGTGATTAACGTGACATCCTGATATGAGATATTGTAATTTCGAAACACAGACTTCTCTCTTCTGAAGCCAGGATGTATGAGTGAAAATGAATGATCTCAACAGGAAATCGCTTAGAAAAAGAAAAAAAAATAGAAAAGGTTATTCAAATAAAATTAAGACAATCATTAAATAATACCGATTAAGATTGCTCTGAAAGAATTAAAAAAACTTTTAACCTTTCAGACGCTACCGAAATATTGTAACGAATTGAAATAAAGAGCTTTAATTAAAATTACTAAAATAAGCTAATATGATTTTCGAAATCCAGATTCTCACTTCAAATCCCACTCTTGGTAAACTCTAATTAAAAAATTGTCATTGAATGAAAGATAAATGATCTTCCTAACTTCTAATTCCGAAATCACTAATAAAACATTGAAATAAAGTTTGACATTTAAATAGAATTTTGATTTAAAAACCAAACAAAGGATAAGATACTGCTTTATTTCAACTCATTGCTAAGCAGAATATATCCTTATAACTTCCATTTCTTCTAAATCACTTTAGGTGATATTAATATAATGAAATTCCTTTGCGCTATTACTCTTCAGAGAATACATTATTTTCTCTGGTTCCGGAAATTGACCTCCGACAGATGCAAAAATACATCCTAATGCATCGACCGGTAGTCAATTACAGGAAAAGACAGACTTTTCTTCTACGCGACTCTTCCTAAAGTCTTAATTGGTAAGACTGTTTCTTCGTTGTTCAGTAATTCATTGTCAGCAAAATGCCCTGATTAATGCGACCTCCTGATATAAGATGTTTTATTTTCGAAACAAAAACTTCTCTCTGCTGAACCCAGGATATATGAATGAAAATTAATGGCCTCTACATGATTTGAGAAATAGGACTACAAATGTGGGACATGAAACAAAAGTAAGTGTTTATGTCCTACTCCATCTCTTGGAGGATTTTTCCGAGTAGTTGGATTATGGGAATATATTTTTTTTGTCCAGAAAACATTCCTCTGCCACGTTTCCAACAGAGTATTACTTTTATAAGGAAAAGGAACTTAATCTTCTGTCTCATAAAAAAGTAAAAAGTTTGTAAAAGTTATTTTAATAAATTTAAAGTGATTAAAACGATAACGATTAAGATCGATAAGAATGAATTTAAACACTTTGATAAATATTACCAAAATATTAAGACGAAATTCAATAAAATGTTTAAAATAAAATTAACAAAACAAGTCGATATGATTTTTTAAAGGAAATATTGGTCGATATTGGGATTAGTAACTTTCAGTTATACTTTTGCCATGTTTTTATTGTTTGTTTGTGTGTGTGTGTTTGCCCAGTACAAATCTTGCAATCAATTTTTAACTAACTTCCCGACTATGTAGACATTTGAAAATTTTAGAATATCTCAGAACACGATGACAATGCATTATTTTAATACTTTTGGCCATCTTTAAGCAGAATTGAATCCATTTTCTGTCTATTTTGTTTTGTAGTCGGGTGCAGCCATCTATCGACCGGGACGGGAACAAAAAATTAAACGCAAGTTAACTTTCAATTAACTTCATTTTCTTTCAAGTTGATGGGATAATTCATCAAAAACATTTTTAAAAAGTTTTTATTAATACATAGAATTGTCAAGTTTATATGAACAGGAAATTTAAAAACATGGTATATAAAAAGTTCTTTTTATCTTGTAATTATTTATAATAAATTTCTGTGATGCAGACAGACGACCTTCTGAATCTAAATAGATTGATTTATTTGACTTTAATCCTACTTACAGCAAACAGATATTTTACACTTTTCATCGATATCTCAAAGTTCAGAGGCTTCTTTTATGTTTAAGAATGAATAATCTTATACACTGGGTTTAACAAGTTTATATTTCACTCAGCCGGATCGGCCGGAATCGGCTAATCGGAGGATAGCCGATTAGCTAGGACACTGGCTTTGAGTACTAAAGTTTGTGGGTTCGAATTTCACTGTTGGCATGGGAGTTTCTAGCCATTCGGGATTGCCTTTAAGGAATAGATCTCTACATAATTAGCTCTCGAGTAGCAGAAAATGATCATAGCGCTTTAAGCCAAACCAAATGAAACTTCTCTGATAGAGTCAAGGTGTAATTTCAATCACATTCTTTCTCTCCTAAACTGATTCATTTGTCCTCCTAGGCATTTTTTTTTTTTGGGGGGGGGTCATATGGTTTATATACATCTTCCAAATAAAGTCAAGATTCGTGGTTTGAGTTAAGGTGCTTTTTGAAAAGCATATGTTATCTCTTAAACTGATTCATCTGTCCTGCTAGACTTACAGCTAACAATTACCTAAAAATGTTATTCAACAACTTGCCTGCGACGTTAGGATGCCCTTGATTTGCAAATTTGAAGAACTGCAATCCATTGCATGCTTTCTATAAATCTTTCCATCTTTAGACTGTTATGCAAATGATTACCCGTTTCTAAACTCAATGAAATTGCATTTTCTTTTTTTCGGGGGGGGGGGGGGGGGGATATGATTTTTATACGTGTTCCAAATGATGTCAAGATTCATGGTTTGAGTTAAGGTGCTATTTGAAAAACATGTTTTATCTCTTAAAATGATTCATCTGTCCTGCTAGACTTATAGCTAGCACTTACACTAAAATCATGATTCAACTCCTTGCCATCGATGTTACGAAGGCCTTGATTTATAAATTTGCCATACTATAAACCATCGCATGCTTTCTATAATCCTTACCATCGTTAGGCTGTCATGAAAATGATTACGCTTTTTTAGACTTCATAAAATTCTTTTTTTATACACCAGTTTCAAATCAAAAAGGTCATCATAAACTCGGGTTTACGAAAAATTTTATGTTTGTGGATCCTGTTTTACATCTAACGTCTTTTGGGTCAAACTAAAAATTGTTTCCTCCGAAAGTAACATGTAGCATTTCTAAGGCACTGAAAATTTCAATATTTAGATTGTAGTTTTATTAGATGTAGACCCCACACATAAATAATTTATCCTGTTTTTCAATACTTTCGGTAATAATCCTACATTTAAACGTTAGAATAGATTCTAACTTCCATCTAAAAATCTAAAAGACTTTAAAATTTATGTGGTATACAGCGATGATAATGAAACAGTGTTCATCGTTTGTGTGTAGCTTTCTCTCATAATACGAATTGCCTTTATGCTTACTGTAATACAGGAAAAACTTTCAGACAGAAGGAACAAAAGTATAAAGCATTTATCTTCAACTTCATTTCGGACTGCTTTTTTCGACGCCGTGTTCCTGAATAAATTTCTTCGTGATGTCCGTCCCTTGCCACTTCTCAAAGTGCTGACATATATTTATTTTAAGGGGTCCAAAGAGCCTTAAGTTACTGAGTTACAACAAAAAGGGGCTTTTGTTTCGACTGGCAATAAATAATTTTACACCTTTCACAATTGTAGAATACTCTACAGGTCATATAAAATGTGTTTCAGGTCCTTTAAGTTATAGAAAAATATAGAATTTTTATATAATATGTTGAGAAAGAGAGTATATACTTAAATCCTTTGTATTTTCGAATTTTTTTATGCTATATTACAGATGGCAAGAGTATTTAATTTAGAAAGATATAGCAAGAGATATTTCAAAAATAACTGATAATTAAATGCACTTTAGACAATACAACAGGTTTATATACCGACAAATATCAGGGAAAAGAGTTTTATAAGTATAATTGGAAGTTTGTAAATAAACTATAAACAAAATTTCCTTTCCATTTTTTTATTTTAAGTTTTCCGTTTATGCAATTTATTTAATTATTTTATTCCCCAAATTTCCTTTTTTAAAAAGATAACCGTTATAGCATATATTTCAATAATGTTACTAAGTTTGTTGTAGGACCGAAATTCTATTCTTTAAAACTTTTTTTTACGAATTCATACATTACAACTTCAAAAAGTTTTCTCCCCAACGTATTTCCTTCTGGCATAATTTATAAAGAACCAAATTAAAACTTTCTTATAGATTGTGTTTAACCACATAGGTTGCACAAAAATAATTTATAATAATTAAATTACATTTCTTTCAAAACAACAAGGAAAAAATCATATTCCCCTACATGGACACCCTAAAGACTATTGTGAAATGTGTAGGATTCGCTATACTTTGGGCAGAGATTATTCATTATTCGTTGCCCATATCACTTCTTTTTTTATCACAGACTGTTTTTTTTCAGTATATATACGGAATGTAGTTTACCACAGTGTCTCCAATCGGCCAGATTTTGAGATCAAACTGCTTTCATACCTTTCTAAAGTGGGTTCGCAAAAGTTTTGAACAATTAATTGTGTCCTCGAGTTTCTAAGTTTCTATGTTTTCGAATGGTTTTAAATTAAAAAAAAATTAATCTCCTTCAAATATTGAATTTTCCTATTTTCTTATAAATATTATAGATAATAAACATGCAATGGTATGTCTAAATTCTAGACATATCATTAAATTACATTATATGTACATACAATCTTCTTGGCCCTGACTATATTTAACCATTCTATTACACCATAGTTCTTACTATTTTATCCTTCTCGTGTACGCAATTACACTTTTCCTATTTTCATATTTTAACGGAATGGAAACCCGCTTTAGTAACAATTTAGCACGCTTCAACTACTTAGGAACACTAAACCGCTGTGTAGATGGTTTAGTGTTCCTGAAAGAAAGAAAAGGCAAATTTTGTTTTTTAAGTTCTAGAACTTGGCATACTTTTCATATTATTTATGGCAATTGTTTTGAGCTTATTTCAATCTCCCAGTCTCATAAATATATAAATTTCTCTTTTTTTCCTTCATTGAATCAATTCAATTGATTATGAGAGTCGCTTCCCTAAAAACAAATAGATATATTGTTGAACTTGACGCAAGATGACTAATGGAACGTACGCAAAAGTTTAACGGGATGGTGGACTTTCAAATTACCAAAAATCCAACAAAAATTGCAATTTCTTTTGGCGTATTAATATTTTTAAAATATGCAAATTTTGGAATAAAAGGCATTTTAAATATGTAGTGAAAAGTAAAATGAAATCTTGGTGGCTATAGAAAAGTAAATATTAAAATTAGGTGAAAAAACATCTTTTAAATGGCCTTTTTTTTCCAAAATGAGTAAATTCTAGATTTGCAAGCCTTTGAAATACTTCTTGCGTCATAATTTTTGACGAAATTTTATAAAATTTATTATAAAGACTCCTCTAATACATTAAAATACAGTTTTGTATCTATTTCAGATTTCGACCTCGTTCAGATTATCAAAGTTTAATTTAAGTGTAGAAAAGTGCAAAAAATTCACGAATATTCAGAGTTCAAACATAAAAATATTTCCGAAAAATTAACTATTCAGCGAAAGCACAAATTGATACATAACTTTGTTCAAAATGCATTTATAAGCTATATAAATGTAAAATTAAGGGGGGTGGTTAAAAATTGGATCGAAAGGAGCATTTGAAAATTTTTAATCTTTAAAATATATATTTTTTTTAATATTTATAAAATTTTAAAAAGTTTTTGATATATTTATACTTTAATGAATATATATATATATATATATATATATATATATATATGTCGGACGTTGGACGTTCGTGCTTCACGCCCGTTCAATTTATGTAATTTCGACCTCTTTGGAATCATCATGCAGTCACGAGTGGTCCGGTGGCGAGGACATATCAAAACTTACAAGTCCATCAAGCTTTCAAGATGTTGACACAGTATTCATAGAACAGTCCAATTGATTTTACAAACATCTTACCTATATTTATTACTAAAATGTTACCTATATTTATTACTAATACTCTGCTATCTAGCTCCCCCCCCCTCGGAAACAAAACAGGATTGACTGGAGTGATCATCCCCAGAAAACAATTTCAAAATGTACTTAATTCTTTTACAATATTAAAATTTTCATTTTTATACCAATAGCTTCAAATTGTGCGAACACATTTTTCACTGAATTTAAACTTGTCACCACAATTTCCAAAATTTACACAGAATATTCACATTTTACATATAATAGTTCCTTATTTCAATTTTCATCAATACCATTTCAATTTTCAATTTCAAAATTTAATTTCAAAAATAATTCAATCGTCATTTTTTAATTGCAAATTTAATCATTTAATTTAATTATCATCTTTATGATTTTAACATGTTATCAACATAACTTTTCCTACAACATATCTTTTTTACAACATATCATCATCTGCATACTATCAATTTGAATGAAAATTTCTTACCTTAATTTAGTTTTCCTTCTCCCCCTCCCCCCCCCAAAAAATGTTCATATCACCTATTAAATTTCCCAGCAGTTATTTTTCGTCTTTTTAAAATCGCCAGGCAGACCCAGAGAGCCATGAAACGCTGTTTTCGTCGACATCCTGGAGTCAAGAGTTCCTATCAAGTTCCTTGATAATTTCCTTAATACAAAATACTTTCGTTGAACAGCTCGCACAAACACCAAAATTCACTATTCTTTAACGGCACACTTTCTAGTGGTTGACTGGATTAACAGCCATGTCGCTGTATAAACTAAACTCGATCCACATTCTAAATTTGATGAACACCAATATTTTTTAAAACCTTTTTCCGATGAATTTATCCCTTTCCGATGCACAATTTTTTCACTTTTGTAAATTTTGACGAACCGCAATAATTTTAACTCTAGATGACATCACACACCAATTTTAAGCATAATTTAGAACACTCGTGAACATTTTTTACGATGAGCAGCCAAAGATTCCCGCACGCCGAAAAAATTTTTTCAAATCAAATAATTTTCACAAAACGAAAATTCACAAACTGATGATTTTTTGGATTTCTTAGAACTCTTGAATTTTTAAAGGCTGGGTTTCCACAGCGAGAAGTTGCAGAATCGCTTTCGACTTATGTCGGACGTTGGTGCTTCATGCCCGATCAATTTACGAAATTTCGACCTCTTTGGAATCATCCTGCAGTCAGCAGTGGTCCGGTGGCGAGGACATATCAAACCTTAAAACTCTATCAAGCTTTCAAGATGTTGACACAGTATCCATAGAACAGTCCAATTGATTTTACAAACATCTTTTATTAACTTCCAATTAATTACTCAGCTCCATCAAACTAATTCCCAATACCCCACCCAATTTAAATCTGTGCGCCTACGGCACACGTCTTTACTCGCTGCTAATTCTCCATGGCTCTGATGATTTCCTTTGTTTCAACCTTAAAAACCAACGCGTAGTGACTCTCATTACTTATTCGAGTCGTCATAACGACATGCTATTTTTGCTGATCTAAATATTTCCTTTCTTAGCGACAAACTGCAAGGCTGTACGTCTACCTAAAATTCTCCTCGGTTCTTCGGAAATTGAATCAAGTCGAACCCATTAACCATATTTTCACTGCAATACCTTATGCCGCTTATTTGAACTCCCAGACTTTTAAATTGTTAATCCTATATTTTAATAACTAAATCCCGTTTTAAGGTCGTGCGATCGCCCCCCCCCCATATTTTTAGCCTCATATATATATATATATATATATATATATATATATATATATATATATATATGTATATATATACGAGGGTTATTCGGAAACTAAGGTCCGAATCGTCGTAGCTAAACGAATGTCGCGCAAACATTGAAACGCACAGGCGTACCAACTCCCGGCATGCCTTGCTCGTCAAACGACGCCATTTACATTGGTATTGTTGCAGTGTGCTAAGTACAGTGCTACTTCAAAATGTTTAAAACAATCGATCAGCCCGCCGACTGTGAAATACGGTCAGTGATTCGATTTTTGACAGCAAAGAACGTTTCAGCAGCGGAAATTCATAGACAGATAAGCGACGTGTATGGCCCAAATGCGATGAGTAGCAGCAAAGTGCGTAAGTGGGTGAGAGCTTTCAAGGACGGACGGGAAAATGCTCATGATGAACCGCGTTCAGGTCGACCATCAGTGATCACAGGTGATTTGGTCAATGCCGTGGATGAAAAGATTCGTGAAGACCGGCGATTCACAATTTAAACTTTAGAATTGGAATTTCCGAATGTGGATAGAAAAACTTTGCACAAAATCGTTTCCGAAAAGTTGAAATTTCGCAAATTGTGCGCACGTTGGGTTCCAAGGCTGCTTACTGAGGAACACAAACTGAAAAGAATGGCTTGTGCTCTTGATTTTTTGGATCGATATCATAAAGAAGGTGATCAATTTTTAGAGAAGATTGTCACAGGGGACGATACGTAGGTTTCTCACAGAACCCCAGAGTCTAAACGTCACACAATATCACCAGTCAGAGTCAAGGCCAAGCAAACAATCCCAACACGCAAGGTCATGGCAACCGTGTTTTGGGATACACATGGGGTCTTGTTAGTCGAGTTTATGCAGCAAGGGACAACAATAAATGCAGCCGCTTACTGCGCTACCCTAACTAAACTTAGACGTGCAATACAGAATGAGCGACGTGGTCTTCCGATGTCTGGAGTTTTGTTGCTGCATGACAATGCCAGACCCCATTCTGCTAATCACACCCAAAATCTGTTCAGATCTTTTGGATGGGAACAGATTGACCACTCACCGTACAGTCCAGACTTGTCGCCGAGTGATTTTCACTTATTCCGCTACCTAAAAGAGTTACTCGGCGGCAAGAGATTCGCCACAGATGACGCGGTGAAAGAAGCATTTCAAGACTGGTTATCCTCACAGGCGGCAGACGTCTACGACTTAAGCATACAGAAGCTTGTAGAACGTTATGACAAATGTTTAAACAAATATGGAAACTATGTAGAAAAATAGAGACACATGTAAGGAATTTAAAAAATAAAGTTTTTTGAAAAAAATCTGTAATGTTTTCTGTTTTATAAGTAAATGGACCTTAGTTTCCGAATAACCCTTGTATATATATATATATATATACAAAATTACATATATCTGAGGTAAAAATTTCAAATACCGCTTTGTCCACCATCCTCTTTTAAAACTACTTACGAATTTGAAAATAAAAATATGATTTTTATCTTTTCAAATGTAAACGATCTTAGGAGCTGATTAGGATAATATAAGGGTAATCAACAATACATTGATAAAGAATAACACGGAACACGCTTGCGTTTTAGGGGCCGCTAATTAAAATATATACACCACGAGCATTCTGGTACACTGGAGGTGTATATATTAACAGAAAATTTAACTAAATGAGGACATAGTCTCTCACATGAGCACACATGCGGATGACTATATCCCTCTTATCTATTTCTAAATACGCTCCAAAGGGTAGCATGAAGTATCGAATATTTCAAAGCTCTGGATAACACTTGGAAGTACATAGTAAAATTCTCGGCATTAGCTTTTTGTATTCATCAAGAAATTATCTTGTTAATTAGATTACCCCAATATGTCGAACATCATAAATCAGCAGAACAGCGACATGAGCAAAATGAGATCATATCGAAAACTAGATCAACATACTTCTATGTCGGCCACATTCATGAATATCGGTGGACACATACGAAAATACCTCTTTGTGTATTGTATTCTTAGACATTTACATTTTAGTGTTCTTGTTGAAGACTAAAGTATAATAGTAGGTATTTATTTTTCTAACCAGAATTTCAGAGGAGCACCAATATAAATCCTTCTAAATCTCTGAACATTAGGGACCATCGATGTAGCTATCAGAAATTTTAATGGATAATGGAGTTGACACCGATGGCTAAAGTATAAAGTGTAGGCATCCTGAGGATTCGTGGAGTCGAAGAAAAAAAAGTTCTCGTTTTCTATGAAATCTATCTTTCACATGGACTATAAATATGAAGTTCAAGTTTTGGACTGTAGTGACTAGAAATAGTAGTTGTCAGCAGTGAGTTACTGTCTTCTTTAACCACGGTTACATAGTAATTGTGGCCATATGGAGAATTTGTCG